>CAJNOQ010003876.1:0-18891 GCA_905250885.1 Didymodactylos carnosus
AACGAAAATCAATGAAAATGATAGTTCAGGAAAAAATGACTGAAACATAAGGGTTTGTCACACCAGCTGCAGCAGATAAAAGGAGCTGCATCACATGGAGATACGGCGCATATTGTAGCGTCAAAGGCAAGGCACACATCGGGCACGGTTTTGAAAGGACTTGGATGATTGTCCGTGTAGCCACTCGCATACTGAATCATTGGACGAAAAACTTCGGAACAGAGTTGGTTATGAGTAAGAGACATGAGGCGGATGATGTTATTCCGTTCACTCATGCTGATGTCTAGTTCGTCGAGCAGCACGCGATCGTATAGTCGACGAGGGATTACTTTCATTTGTCTGTTGAAAAAGACATCCAATGGTTGAATTGGTTGAACCCAATGGTTGAAAGACAATAACTTGAGTGTTTGAGTCTAGTATACGGCATCTGACCTCATTCGATAGAGTAAGATACCCTCATGTTCTTTTTCAATAACTAGCTTTTTTTATTTTGGTTTGACTCATTGTCGATCATTTTTTTTGTATTCCCCACTGACATACCATCATGCCTGCTTGATAAGTACGGCGTGCTCGTGTCCAATGTGTACATTTATCTAGTTACTTTCTCTTTCTGTTCTTCTCTCTTCCATGCTTAATTTGTGCCATGGGATTGGTTTTCTCTTCATTCGATGATGTACTATATACAAGTAACGTACAAACGAACAGTTGTTATCAGTTTTTCTTTTGTAACTTTAAAAATGATCAATCCAACTAATGTCGTGAAGATTTTCGCTGATCGAGTATCCAACTTATTGTCTCCTACGACGTCGAGCACCTCGACCGTCACCATTACTACCACAAGCCGTGAATGCGAAGTAGCCGAGCTATTGTATGGTGTGCTAGAATCGATCACCAACAGTCACTCCCACACTTTCGAAGTTGAATCAACTCTCGATCATGATTCAGCGGATGACGAATTGTTCAACGATGCGGGCGACGAAGATACCACTCAAGAAACGTGGGATCCTAGCTGGAACGAAGATAACGAAGACGACGAAAAGGCACTGTGCAAACAATTCTCGCTTGATTACATGACCAGGGCGGTCAATTTTTATGACGAAATCAATCCACATACCGGGAAACGAAAGCGACGATGGGAGACCGTGAAGCACAACTTCCAACGTATCCCGCATCAGATCTATCTCTCCCGCTTTCGCCGTTCCGTATAATATGCGAGCTTTCGATTCTATGTGCGTTACCATCAGGTAAATCTTATGGTTAAATGAATCTGTGCAGTGAAACTACAGGAAGAATATTTACCTTTCCTTTTTTCATTTTGAATGGCAAACCAATGACCAATGAATAATTGATATTTTTTCTTTTTTCTCTCCCATTTGAATATCACTGTTTTCAAAAATATTTAATGGTATGCTAGATAAGATCTCCGATGCTCTTTTGCCACTCGGTATGTTCACTTTAAGAGCAGAATCCGATTTTGAGAGATCTCTAGAAGGTGTACAGAATGTTCTCGAAGTGTGCGAACCCCTGGATGTCTTCTCAAATGCTGACCCAAAAAAAGGGAAATCAATCTGCTGGTGTACAATAAGGAAAAATATCATAGTTACATGTTCTTCCGTCGTTCTATCAGTCAAGCGCAAATTAGTATAGCTCGAGTCTTCATTAACAAATGAGAAGTACTATGACAGGTACAGATAAATAAATATATCGGATAAAAACTCTGGGAATGAATAAAAATACATTGATTCGGCTTTCCACAATAATAGCTTAAGAGTGTTTCTTTTCTTTGTTTCAGCAGTAAGGTATACACAAATATACAGGTCAAAATCTGACCAGCTGACTGGGCATCTTAATGGTAATAATGTTATGCAGAAATAAATTCGAACGTCAAAGGATCGAGTGAATTGAAAATGAACGTTAGTTGTTTTTTACTACAGTATTAATTGAATTTTGTTTTACAACCCGGTTTGTCCAAATATTACGGAATTACTTTTTTCCAACTTTCACGTGCCATAACTTTTCTGAGAATGATCCAAATGCAATGACGCTTTTACCAGAGGTAGACAATACCAAGTTTTATCACGTCCGAAAATTTCGTTGAGTTCGGATCATCCCATAGGGAGTTATTAAAAAAATAACGGCCGTTACGGAATTACCGAAAATGGATTTTTTTTTTCAGTGATGTCTAAGTTTTACATTTTTCTGCTCAATGAAAGCTTTTTTTGAGATGTGTTCTGAAGCATAGTTGTGTAGGTTGAAACTAGCTTTTAAAATATCCACTTGGTTTTCGATTAGAATCACTAGATGATATAAAAATTTGAAAAAACAGTCCGTTACGGAATTACAGCTTTTTTTGGTTCTTTCAAATCAGAAGGTTAAATTCCATTACAAAAGTCGTCATAGAAAAATATTTCCAGTAGTAGTAGACAGTATCTGATCTGATCTTTCCGATGCACTGTAGAAAAACGTTCTGAAATCGTTTTAACTTGAAGAAAAACCCGTTTCAAAACCTGGTTTTTCGAAAAACCAACTTTCTTGGAAAGCACTTAAACTCAAAAATAAATACGCTGTCTTGTAAAGAATTAAATTCTCTACAAAATACCATATCTCTTAATTTTTTTCGCGAAAATATCTAGGTCAGGAAATTAAAAATAAAATTTGGATTTCATTTTTTGAAAATTTTAAGTTGATATTCGAAATCAGCTTCAAAAACTACGTTAGACGATGTGCTTCACAAATTCTTAAAGTTAAAAAGAAATTTTCGAACCATCTTAAGTGAAGGTGACCGTTAGCTGGACAGACCAAACCGCTTTTTCGTTAGGGAAGAGCTCAAGCCTTGGAAACTTGAACTGGCCCTTACTACGCGCACAGTCCTCGAAACTGCCTTTCTGTAACTTTTCTCTCAATACAGTTGAGAATATATACATCAGACGTCAACGAAATAGTTCAGTGATTCGATCTTTAGTAGCTGTCACCCGTCCATTTACTAATCGTCGTCCTGACGCTTAACCGGAGAAAGGATAAATTCATGTTTCGGTGACAAATTCGGTGACGTCTGACTTTCATATACTCGACTGTGTTAAGTGAAAAGTTATAGAAAGGCAGTCTCGAGGACTGCGCGCGTAAACCGGTTCAAGTTTCCAAGACTTGAGCTTTTCTGTAACCAAAAACCCGTTGTAAAACAAAATGTATTTAGTTCAAACAAGTAGAGTTTAAAATATCAAAATACAGTATTAGATTTTACCCGTTTTCTCGTTTTATTTAAACGAAGAATTCTATCATCATTGTTCATAGTTCCCCTAAATGTATCTTAGTACTACTTTTTTATTTTTTGCATAATCTATAATCCAATGGGTGTGTAAGTGACAATAATAATAAACCTGATTCAATTGCTAACTGGAAATGTTTTTTCGCATCATCGTAACACTGAGCTTTGAAATGTACGACCCCGATATTATTATACACAGCTGATAAATCAATTGGGTTACGGTTTGTAGATTCTAACAGAATATTTAATGCTTGTTGATAGTATTTCATAGCCACTTCATTCTGTCCTTTTTTATACTGAATGTAACCGATATTATTGTAAAGTTTACCAAGTGATAGATCATTTAATGATAACGATTTTGTTATCAAATCAACGGTATTCTGTAACACATCAGAAGAAGATTCAAAAGTCAAAGCACTCTCGCAACGAGCCATTTCGATATTACATTGTGCAATCAATATTGATGATGGATGCTCTGCTCCTATAGTTTCGATTGCCATGTTAAAGTAACATTCAGCAAGGTCGTATGCACCTTGTTCACATTGAAGACAACCACGATTGATATAAATTGCACCTATATCTTTATGATTTTTAGGCAACTCACGTAATAATATCTTATAGTATGTATCGGCTTTGACATAATCTCTAATTTCACTAAGGAAATTTCCCAATGTTAATAGTGTCGGCGTATCACCAATCTGTTCTTTTAAGTAATTAGTCAGTTCAACACATCGTTGATTTTCTTCACCACTTGAACTGAGCCTAATATGCCACAATGCTTCTTTATCTTGTTTAACAGACTCAATACGCCATACTGTCCCAGCTGAAAATAAAACTTCATTCTCATCAGGAATGGCACTGCAGTCTTTTATAAACGCAAATGGTTTTGTTTCAATGTTATCATCGACATCTAAACGAAACAGTACACGCTCATAGCCTTCCCTAACTGGATTATCTCGGCTGCAGTATATATATCCGATTTCGTTTAATGTTGTGGCTGATAAAAATCCGTTTATCGAAATTAATCCGTTGATATTTTCTTGTAAATTATGAACAACACTTGAGGGCATTACTTTACCTCTGAGAATAGTTTTTGGTAAAGTATGATTAGATTTCTCATACAATTCGAGGAGTTGATTATGCATGTCAGTTATAATAAGACGAAATGTATATAACCAATGAGGATCTTGTGTGTTTAAAACTTTGTTTGTTAAACGATAACAAAAACAAGGACGCGTATACCACCATATAGCCTTATCCGAAGAATAATCGGACTCGAACTCAGAAATATATTTTTCTTCCTCATGATCGTTTTGATAAAAATATTTACATGCTTTTATCATTGTTTCTTTTGTATTTTTTGTGACCGACATGCGTAATAATATTTCAATAATTAATTGAAAACAGATAAATGCAATAGAATTTTTTTTCAAATTTTTTATTGGACAATTCTTCTCACTGGAACTAAATAAATTAATGGTCGGTAATATTTCCTTGTAAGAATTACACGATTCTTCAGTTGATTGATTAGCAATATCTGTTAATATTTTTTGGTACAATAGATTATCATTATACACAAAAATACGATTATAATTGGCTTGTTCTTTCCAGCTGTCGTATTCAGATGCATTTTGGCAAATAATATATATAAACAGAATTTCTGAACGTTTATTTATAAGCGGAAGAACAAATCGACCAAAAGAACTTGAAATGATAAAATAAATTTTTTGTTTTGTGTGTAGATTGACTATATATGAAATACATTCACATGCGTCGTCAAATGATTTTAAATTATTAAAAATACGTGTTAATTGCGTGAATACATGAATATTATCCTTGTAAGACGAATCGAGCCAAATGCCAATAAAATTTTGATGATTATCTGTGACATGGAGCAAGGACAACACTGTATCATCGCATTCAGCAATCATTGACCTAGAAAAAAGAGTTGAACTCTATTGTCCCGGATCGACCACATGTTGCTTACCGAGCGGTTACTATTTTAGGAAATTCGTCCATTCAATGCCTCATTGAGTCATTAATTATCTAAAAAAGACTGTAATGTGAACAAACATAAAATTTAGTGCAGTACTAAGTAACTTAAAATGTTACATTCTTTTGAAACTAGAATTTTCGACTCAATAACGTTTAATTTAGTTAAAACAAGAAAACAACTTGGGTACAATATGATACAAATATATAATACAAAAATCACTTGTTTACGTCAACTGAATTTACTACTGTTGAAATATTTTTAAGATAGCATGTAATCAATAAATTTTCTGCTGGCAAGATTTTTAATGCTCTATCAAGTGCCTTCTCGTAGCACTGAAGAGCTTTTTGAAAATCATTTCTTTTGTAATACACACAACCGATATTATTCAGAATATCGGCTTCTTCGATTGTGTTATCATTTGTTAGGTAGTCATAAGCTTGTTCAAAATTTTCTAATGCTTTTTTATAATTAAGTTTGTAAAAATACACACAACCCAGATTGAAATACGATATAGAGGAAGATGAATGATTCATTAACGGAGGCTTCAGTATAATGTCAGCTATTCGTTGTTGAGTATCTGCTTCATGAGAGGATGAACTCTGCATTGTTCTATTCAATCCAGTGTGGTACTGTCCCAGAGCTGCTTCATAATCACTTTTATGTTCATAAATAAGTCCAATATTGCAATTAATAATTTCTATAGCGTCATTATCAGACTCATATACACTATGCAGTATTTCATAATAACGCATTGCTTCATCCAATTGACCAACTTCACAAAAGAAGTTTCCCAAAGTTATAAGTGTGAGAGGGTGTGCAAACTCATTCCTTATACGTTCAAATAATCCTCTAACCTTACTTAACTGTCTATCAGTCAATGATAATTTCACATGCAATATTCCTCTGGGTGGTATTTGTGCTACGGACTCTATTCGAAATACTGACCCAGGAGAAAACATGATACCATAGTTTTCTTGATCACCTACCGTTTGTATTTTACCAAATGATGCCGTATCGGATGTGCAATCGACGGCAATTTCGAACAAGACAGCTTTGCATAATGGATTGATGTTCGTTGTAACAGCATTTGATAGAACTGTCTGACTACACATAGTACCAGAAAAGAATGTTTTTATTGATGCAATTTCGCCGATGTTCTTCTGGAGGTTTTTCAGTTCTTCTATCCGCATCATTTGTGTTCCATAAACTGTAAATGGTCTGCAATAAAAGGGAAGTTCGACTAGTTGACGATGAATATCAGCAATAAAATGTCGAAAATATAATATACCTATAAAAATATATTTGTCGCGATCATATCCAATGCGACATACTGGGGTCACGCATAAATAAATACAATAAATCTACTTTTCATTTTTTGTGTGCGTTTGTATTGGCAACATCTGGAAATTTAGTACCTCGGAGGAAAAGTACTTTTATAGTACAATTCTCTTTAATAAATACAGATAATAATAAAAAATCATTTTAAAAGTATATTCAGAAACTAATTGCATACTATTGTTCTTTACTGTGATTTGTCGTTATGGGTCAGTGTTTCTCTTATACTTCAATTATCTGATTTATTTCCATATTGATCTTCTAAAAAGAGATTTAAATTGTACAAATTGTGAGAATTTACTGGTGGACATCTGAAAATGAGCTAACAATCTGTTTTCGAAATACATAAGCAGCCATGTGTTTATAATTGAAATTACTCGTGCAAAAGTAAAATTAAGGTATCGAATTATTAAACAACTCTTGCTAAATGCATATAGTGCAAGAATGGCCTGACTTTATCGAGATTAAAAAATAAGATGTTTCTTGATAAACGGGAACCAATAGATGAAGATTTTACTTTATTAATTCTGACATTTTTTCTTTCTTTTAACCCTTTGGTTCTGGGTACTCTTGGAAAGATGCAAAAATTTTGATTCTTTTCATAAAATCTGAAATAGTACGGACAATTGTCGTATCAGAACGAAGTATATCGATGCATAAGTCTAATGCATACGTACGTATATTTACCTATAGATATCATTATTTAATTATTCTCTTAAGTGTGCTGAACCCGAATATCACAATGGTTTCTCCCTAAAGGTCTCTGGAGACCCAGTTTTTCAGAAACTCTAAAAAATAACCAAAACATTTCTTAATAAGGCCTGATTGTAGCCTGCACATTTTTGATTAAAATGAGACATCTCACAGCTCTACGCGACCTTACTTTGCGAAGTCAGAGAATTTACAACAAAAGCCCTAAATTAATTTCTTCTTATTTCTGTAGCTTTGAGCTGACAATGAACATTTAGGGCATTTGTTGTAAATTCTATAACTTTGCAAAGAAAGGTCGCGTAGAGCTGGGAGATGTCTCATTTTGATCAAAAATGTGCAGGCTACAATCAGGCTTTATTAAGAAAGGTTTTGGTTATTTCTTAGAGTTTCTGAAAAACTGGTTTTCAAAAAACCGTGATCTCCAGAGACCTTTGGGGAAAAACCATTGTGATATTCGGATTCAGCACACTCGATTACCTATCATCCACTAGGTTTCGTCTCAAAAGCGATGGGACAGTTGGTGGCCTTCCCTCGTTAGATAATCCAAGCTCTATAGGCAAAAACTGACCAAAAATTCGGTATCTCAGCAACAAAGCACCATGGGGATGAACCAAGTTGGAGTATTTCACTACTCGTTAGGGCTTTTCTAACAAAAATAGTTCCAATCCGAAATCGATTTATAATCTTAGGTGGTTCCCTCGTGAGTAAGAGACCAGAAATGTAGCCAGAGAGCAAAGACGTACATACAAAAACTCAAATCAAAAATCTCGATGTTTACACTAAATTATGATATAAATCATTGATATAAAATGTTTACACTAAATCTTCCATTTTATTTCAGTAAAATACACAAAAAACAGAAACATTATTAATTCGAAACAAGTGAGTGAGAGACAACTCTGAAATTACGTAAACGCCGACTGAAATAGTCAAAATTCAATAGATGCATTAGGAAACAAAATTCGCAAATCGTTTAGAATCGCAGAATCTATAAAAAAAAAGAAAGAAATGTGTACTGGTCAAGTGAATGAAAAAGAAGAGCATAACTTACAGTTTCCTCCTTCGTGATCGTCCCTAGCTGTCCAAAAAGAACACTTCTCCACTTCTTTTCCAATGAGACTTAATTCTTCATCACCTTCCATTTGTTTACGTAATTCATTCAATTTCACGTGATCATCAATAAAAAAGTTTAAATATTTGACATTTGGAAAGAGTAGTCGAAGCTGTTTAAAGTAATTGTAGTCAGGCAGATTTGCATACCAGGTCAAATTTTGAACTGAATTCATTTTACATCTACATGATGATGGCAGATTTAAAGGTAGTATCAGGAATTTTAGATGTCGAAGATGAAGAAATAGATTTTTAATGGAGAGTAGCTGTTTTGATGTTAACGTCCATGCTCGTAGAGTGATCGTCTGTATGTTGAACAATAGTTTTGGTAGTGGAGTAAATTGACAAGGTTTATTTAAAGCGTAGTAGATTGGCGATGAATCTTGTAACACGATATCCATAGTGTGGTGCTCTTCATATTTATCAGAGAGAGGTAAGTAGGGCAAGGAAAATAATGTGTAACAACTTCGTTTAGGTATGTACATGATTGGTGAATGAAAAGGATTTAACCAGGTCGGAGTTTTGAATGTGTTGAAGTAGGCTTTGATACTGAATAATGCTTTAGAATACTTGATTTTAAAGTGAAAGTGAAATTTCTTTAATTTTGGTAAATTCGACAGAAGCTTGGATTCTAAGAATAACACATAATATAGAAACGAAAGAAAATTATTACATCAAAGAGATTCTCCTACTTACGCAGTCGATTTCCATCTACCATTTCAGCATTAACGCGACTCAACATTGTCATATTCAATGTTAATATTTCTAATGATTGAGAAAACCGTTTCACTAATGATTCAATTTGATCGTAATTAATTTCACGTTCTGCGCTGAGATGAAACTGTTTTAAATAGGATGATACTTTCATATTCACTACATTCGCTGGTAATAACGAATCAGTTACTCGTTCACATTCAGCAAATTTAACTTTAAGAAATTGAATCTCAGTTAAGTTTTTCAGCAGTTGAAGCAGATCATTCTCACGGACTAATTCAATAGATAAACGTTCAATTAGAGGACAAGGCTGAAGCCGTAGCAGTTGCCAATCAGTGAAGAGTAGAGGGTAATTGACAAAAGATAGCGTTTTGATTGCATTAGTAGATCCAAAGATGGAAAAAGAGAGGTAATTTCCTTGTGACCGTGATGGGTATGAACCATGAAGCAGTTTCAGTGTTGACAGTTTAGTTGTTAACGTTGGTATAAATGTTAAATAATTTGCTTGTGTCCGTGGTGGTGCGTGTAGAATTGTCAGTGATTTCAGTTGTGGATATGTTAGTAAAAATACTTTTGCTAGCTGTTTGTCATCACATTGAATTGTTGTTAGTGTTTCACGAAAACGAGCGAGAAGATGTTCAAACCGATGTATACGAATTAGATTGATTTTTTTATGTAAATGATAGTGAACAAGTGAGTGGAGACGATGATTTAAATTGAGAAAAGCGTCCATGATGTCTTTTGATGGTAAGTATTTAAGGACGAGGTAGAATAATTCGTTGGGAAGAGATTCGAGCAGAGACCTAGTTAAAGACAGCGAAATGTAGATGTAGTACTAGTTGTGATTTAAGTTTCAGTACTGAATGCGCGTTTTGACAAATAAAGCATGATCACTTACATTTCTAGTCAGTCTTTTTGTATTTTTCTATTAATGAAGAATAAGCATACAACTTGTACGGTGAATGAACTAGAAAGTGATTAATGGTAGATACATGTACATTGTGTAAACTAGCAGTTCAGATCGTCGTGCTTTATGAAAAGAAAAGATAATAATATGGAATACGGTGCTGTGACGAACATATAGTTGAAATGAATGATATATATACAGGCAGGAAGAATTTTCTCATCTTTAGTTTAGCTATTTCTTTTCTCTTTCTGCTTAGGCTACATTCTGTTCTGTAGGGTGTGTATTTTGAACTATAATTTCTTCGAAAGAAGAGTGTAGCTGTAATACGAACAGTTCAACTTAAGGTTAGACTATAGGTCTTTTTTTTGAACATTTGATTAAATGGAGTCAAAAACCAGTAGAGACTTGATATTTTTACCAAACGTCGGTCCCTTATATATGGCTAGGAGCCAATGCATGAGAAAACGTGTGTTCCTCACAGAAGTATGCTCAATGCCCATCTAAGATTTTTTTCTAAGTTGTCTCATCTTGTAGAGCATACTGGAAAACCTATAAATCCAACCTTTTAGCCGTCCAGGTGTTTTCGTTCGGCAGATATGAAAATTTCTCGAGACGAGTAAAGTTCGAGAAATTACATGGGCAAACAATGTAAATATCGTTTTTCTCGCGAACGATAGGAGATGAAACCAAGATTCTTTTAGGATATATAGTCCAGATGTCTACTATATGCTGACATACAAATATTACGTATCACTCTCATCCCACGTCTTAACAGAGAACAAAAATGGAGCTTCATGGAATATTTTTGTGATCCATGGTTCTCCGACGTTTCTGCCTACAATGAAGTCGGACTAGTTGCAATGGATAGTAAACTTGGAGTACTATACAAAACCACCGTCAAAAGTTTGGAATTTCGTAATTTTCTAGAAGAAAGTTTTGCGTCAAAGTGAAGGCAAACACGTCGCTTTTAAAAGCCTTTTCTGTCTTATTGAAAAATTACATATTTTTTAAAAACATACCATTAGATAGCTCGTAAAATTCTCTACAAACTGAGTTGGCCAGATTATCTAGACAGGTGGGGCCGGCCATTAAAGATATGCAAAAGATGCGTTTGTAGTACAGTGTGTCATAATCATAAGAACTGCTTTGTTTCTGATTTTTCAATAAAAGCTGGAATCAATCTCAATACTATTTTGAATAGTCCGAAGATTTTTCTAACCGATGAGGTGCATATTGCCATTTAGTGAGAAAACTTGATAATAGCGTTTCTGGAAAAGCTGACCGCTAGAAAACCAAGTCTTTGATTTTTGGTCAAACAATTTTGCTTTTTTTTTCGATTTACGAATGGCTACAAACCGCTACAGAACAAAAACACCTTGGCGGCTAAAAACTTGGATTCATAGATTTTCCAGTATGCTCTACTAAATGAGACTACTTAGAAAAGGATCTGAGATGAGCATTGAGCATGACTTTTCGTGGCTTACTTGCAATGACTCCTAGACTTTTTTGGAGCTTACCGATTTGGACGAGTTTTAGGAAGACTCGGATTTTCATTGGCGTCCATTGCAGCTATCCCTTCAAATTACATCCGATCGGACTGAAACCTGTACCATGTGTGCTAGACACTGTTCTTCAGGGTGAAAATTTTTTCCTTTGAAAAATATTGCTTCATATAAGGGTTATAGCAAAAATAAAATTACCTCTAAACCAAAACCGAGTTCTGAAATCCATAACCCTATAAAAAAAGAAGAAGAAAGCACCAGAAAAATGGTACTTTTCGTAGAATGCGTATAGCGAAAATTAAGCTAAAAATTTTTTGAGAATTTTAGTATATAAGAGCTAAATTTTTCTATGAAAATTGGTTTTAACAGCAGCTTTTTGACAACAGGAAGAAAAGTATGCATCTCGACTGGGAATCGAACCCAGGACAGTGGTATTCATGACCATTGCTCTGACCGCTGAGCTGTCGAGACACAGTCTTCGATACACACATTTCTTCCTTTTGTGGATACACTATTAAATAGTGACTAATGGGGATTTTTACTTTACGCAAATCGATTTTATCGTCGAGTATGCCGGGAAGTGAGAACACACCAGGACTATACAAGACCGAATCGCACTTTATATGTTACCGGCTTTCTAAGAATAGCGAACGGACATGTTTTTCGTAGCGAAGCCATGATAGTTTTACGTATAATCCTCTAAGTGATTGCTCATGATGCTACCTTAAACAATACGAAATGAGAGTATAAAGTGCGATTCGGTCTTGTATGGTCCTGGTGTGTTCTCACTATTTAATAGTGTATCCACAAAAGGAAGAAATGTGTGTATCGAAGACTGTGTCTCGACAGCTCAGCGGTCAGAGCAATGGTCATGAATACCACTGTCCTGGGTTCGATTCCCAGTCGAGATGCATACTTTTCTTCCTGTTGTCAAAAAGCTGCTGTTAAAACCAATTTTCATAGAAAAATGTTTTGCCTACTTTTCGCGTTTCACTGTGAACGAAGTATTTTTCAAAGTTGAGTCTAGAGACAGAAACATGTCAAATTTAATTTTCTAATTTTAATCTGTTAAGTCCGGCGTCATAAAATTCGATCTTAAGGGTTAAAAAGGCAAAATACTGTTTTCTACCCTAAGGTTAGCTTCTAGACACTCAGTTTCGGTACATAATTTTTAGGAAATGAAAACGACATTTGGTGTTCCAGACTCCAGTCTCAAAAATACGTCCTTCATTGTGTAAAACGCTAGCTGAAATTGTTAGAAATATAGACAAAAAAACACGTACATCGCAAACACGTTGTATAGACAAAAAAAGTGTAACTATTTGCCTGTGTCATCTTCCTATGACGATATCTTTCAGTTGTGATCATTAAACAACCTAAAAATACTTTGGACCCTGTCACAATCACACTTTATTTCCGTTCTGCTTTTTCGTATGCATACTGGAAGAGAACAATAGAAAAGTTGACTTCTTCAGGAATATATCAATACATAGGAATTTATGAGTGTTGCTCACTCTTATTATTTGAAGCTAATGTTTGTTTCTCAAATTCACGAAAAATTTTATTTATTAATACCGACGGATAATCACTGTTTTTTAATATGTTTTGAAGAATAGTCTCATCTTTAAGATTATGTTTATTGTTATTAGCTATTCCTATTCTATTTGCCATATTAGCAGTAATGTTTTTCTTTATGACATAACTATAATCTGAATGAAAGTTTAACACCTGAGTACTAGCACTTTCTTTTCTAAACCAGCTCGTTTCAATAGAATTTTTATTGTGATTTATACGTATTAAAATATCTAAAAATGATATGCTGCAATCTTTTATCTAATATTCAGAGGTAAACTGTAAATCTGCATGCCTATTCAAACCTGAAACTAATTCTTTAATATTTTGCTGTGAAAGCTGTGACACAAGTAGAGTATTATCAACGTATCTTGCTAACCCTAAATATGGATATCTATTGAAATCATAATTAGTATCAAGAAATTCCTTTAATATTATATCAGCCAAGAAAGGTAAAATAGAGGATCCCATTGGCAATCTGCGTTTGTTTATATAAACTATTGCAAAACTGAAACATAACATTTTCAGTGTTAAATTCTACTAAACAGTTACTTTTCGACAAACTTGTTCTATCTTTCCAAGTTTCATCATTATCTAGCAAATTGGTTAAAATGTTTAAGGCTTTCTTTCTATCCACTGAGGTTAACAGATCCAACACATCTAAACTTGCCAAAGTACTATTTTTCTTTAATTTTAGCTAATATAACTTATTAATGAGATCTGGTTTATTTTTAACTGATTTCACATTTTCCGCTAATAGTTTTATTATTTGAGTAAGATACTTCGCTAAAGCCGAAATCACAACCAAAAGCGATGTGCCATGTTTGGGAATTAATTAAGACCTTCATTTGCTGAACCGATCCAAAACAATAGCTGATTGCTTGAAGATCTCTCACCGATCAGTTGTTATTGCTTGCTTTTCCTTCACTATCACAACAATTCTGTCATTATATCACATCTTTATTAAAAAAACTTATTCGTCAAAAATAATTACAACTCAACAGACAAAGCTTACGAGTATGCACACCAAAGTTTCAATACTTTCGGTCGAACACTGGCTAATATGTAGGACTCAATAATCTAGAAACAAAATACAAATAAAATTTACTAGCAGATTAGACACATTTGAAGTCAATTTACCTCTTTTTTCTGTTCAGTCGTTGCCACAAAGCTGGCACATCGGATGGCACCCAATTGCTTAGTGCTGTGTGAGCAATTGTACACAGATACCTGTGACCTTGATACGTGACTATATCGCCGATTTTGTAAACTGCGCCCTCTCGCCATGTTCCACCGTTGTCAACGGGCGAAGAACTTCAAAAGCACAAGCGTTCAGCTTGAAACATAACAAGACAGATGAGTTACCGTGTTGTTGTTACAACTTGTGGTGGCCGTTCTGTTTTTGTTGTTGTGGGTGGCTGAGGTTTTTCTGTCGGTTGATTTCCATTTCCTTCACCATCAATTCGAATGTCGGCGCATCCCATGAACGTTTCATTCTCAATGCCACATCCAGCACACGACTGACCTGTTTGTGGATCTGTTCCCCAGTTGTTACCCGTGGTGTATTTCCATTGAAATACACAGTGTTCGCATTTAACATTCGGCGGTAGCTTGATATCCAAATCAATTTTTGTGGACCCATAAGAGCCAACACTTTTGCGACGTGTGCCATCGGTAAATTCTAACAAATTTTGATCTAAACATGTTTGTGTCGCATCTGATGACCAACCGTCGACATTGCACAGACGAAATTCAAAATAACCTTTGTGATTGGCAGTTAACTAAATTAAAAACTCGTCTGACTATCAAAACAAGAACGTCACTTTCCGCAACGTACAGTGACGGATACTCGAATTGTTTCTCCTTTTTGATATGTTCGAACCGTTTTTCCCAAATACATGCTTCCACCTTTTTCCCACACTTTGTTTGGTTTGTCGTATGGTTCACCACAAATACCACATTTTCCTCCTACAACGACGACTCGTATGTGACAGACACCGATGTTCTTGCTAGACTTACCATTCTGGTTCCATTGATGCTGTAGTCCGCCACAAAACATTTCCATATGATTTGAATATGTGCAGCATTGTTTAAAAGCAGGATCATACAACCATGCAGTGCTACGAGCAGGTGGATCTTGCAGATAACCATGACCACAGGCCAGTGGGATTAGAAGCACTAGCAAGCATAGAAGACTGAAGAGAGTGTTATTCGATTAAGACGCACCGAAAGCCTTGTGACTGAGAGCCATCGAAGGTGTGGAATATGCCGCTTTTCGTAGATGTCTTAAGTCGAAGTTATCAAACGCCATTGTACGAGTTACGACAGCAATAAATGAATGTTGAATGCCCTTTTGTATTATATAATTATGAATAAGTTTGTTGAAAACGAAAACAATAGAATAATAATAATAAATCACACATTTATTTTTATGCTGTAGTCGAATATTTCAACTCTTGTGAATATAGATACGGTTATGATTATTATCATTCTGCGCACAAGAACATTCCGCTATCTACACTGTAGGTGGACTACATGAGTACTTTGATTGAAATGAAAGAAATGACGGCATATTCCACTATTACAGATTATTTATGTGAATGATGGAAAATGGTAAACAATCATTTACTTGTACCCTAAAACATCTAAGAAGTATCCAGTTTTATTATTGTGGGTGCGCAGAATGATAATAATCATAACCGTATCTATATTCACAAGAGTTGAAATATTCGACTACAGCATAAAAATAAATGTGTGATTTATTATTATTATTCTATTGTTTTCGTTTTCAACAAACTGATGTGAGTTGTGATTATTTTTGACGAATAAGTTTTTTTAATAAAGATGTGATATAATGACAGAATTGTTGTGATAGTGAAGGAAACGCAAGCAATAACAACTGATCGATGAGAGATCTTCAAGCAATCAGCTGTTGTTTCGGATCGGTTCAGCAAATGAAGGTCTTAACTAATTCCCAAACATGACACATCGCTTTTGGTTGCGATTCTTTTTGTTGAAGTATTGGCTAAGAAAATGAATATACGGTTCTTGTTATACATAACTAGAAAGATACACAGTATTAATTCAATTCGTTTTTTTTCTTTCTCACACTGTGTTCTAGTATTCCTTTTTATCTATTTATTTATGATTGGTCGCAGCTGGAAACTAATACTGATTTTCTGATTGTACGGCTTAGTAATCACTGCAAATATAACATTCGTATGTTCTTTGCAAGTTTTATAAATGAACAGGAAACATTCGATAAAATATTACTCGATAAGACTTTCATAAACAAACTGCGACCGAATTATAACTGCAGATATACTGAACAATTTTCAATTTTTTTCTTTATCATTACATGTTTCAGCTGATCAAAATGCATATGAACGCATACGACTGAATTTATCAGAATCGGTTCGTCATTGCTGACGATAACATTTTATAGAAAATAAATACATGTTCAGTTAGATAAATGTGACATTTTGAAATAAGGCGTTGAAAATTCATTTGAACTCTATTAATTGTATTCACGCTTTTTGTGCGCGTGAAGTACTATAAACGTAATTAAAAATAATTAGTCCTAACTATATAGCTTTCGGATGCATTTGCCGCTGTTTTTTGTGACTAATGTTTTAATCAAAAGTTATGAGAGTTTTTGTAGAAGTCTGAAAATATGCATTAGACGGTAGTGGCACAGTATCTTGAAAGCGATGTTCACCTTGAAACCGTTTCGTAGCTGCAAGTTTTCTCGGTAACGAAACGCCGTGAAGAGGTCGGTAAGGTCTTAAAATGACGAAAACAAATGTGACTATAATAAATGAAAATTCAATCTTATAAATTGTAATTTTTTTATAAGAGGAAATGAAAACGTTTTTGAATGAATTACTTGAGTCTAACAGTTGAGTCAACATCATCCAATTTTCGAGTCAGAGTCAAGTCAGAGTCTTTAAACAAATGTGACTCGAGTCATGACTCAGACTCGTCCAGTCCCACCGGCAAAACCATAAAAGAAGGTCAGGGCTTCTATTGTGGGAACGGGTTTATCACTAATATAAAGTGTGAGAAATAAATTTTTGTCAATGAGCGGACGTATTTTCTAAACGTTTCAGACATACACAACGTTGTATCTGCCTGCACTGAGATACAAAACTCATTAATTTAACGTTTAGAAATAGCGAATCGATTTTATCAAGAATTTTACTATTTTCGACGACTAATAGAGTTGTTAGTCAATTGTAAACATGTTTGAGTGTCGACATTGAAAATGTTGATCTTCCAAGTATAAATATATGAATAAAATTATGTTTAACAAGCACAAAACGATCATTTTCGTCTGATTGATCAAATTCCGGTATAATTTTAAATAACTGATTAGTTTTAATGCACAAAGATTGTACCAATCCATTATTGATAATATTCCCGACGTTTTATCAAATTCGTAGGATATATGGGAAATGGTGGTGTAAGCAACGGTTGATGAGTACCTCTTTCTCCCTGTTCCTCATTCAAACCACAAACTAGCGTCACTTTTCCTTCGTCCCAATAAAACAACTTCCTGTGCATTTTTTGTTTTAGCATCCCATCTTTATTTTTCCTGTGTGTTTCACGGATGGTGAGGTAGAACTTTATTATGCAAAACCGTTCATCAACTGTTCAAAAAGTTCATTCACTGAGATACTGTCATCATGGTTGGAATCGAGCGCGTCTGGTCAAATCCATCACTAATATTATGCAGACATGGATGGTTTCATCGTCTCTCTTTCAAAGCTACCTTGTTTGGTACAAATTAAGAAAATCTTTTAAAATCACAAAAATTCCAATAAAAGAGACTGTATGTGACAAGATGAAAAAATTTTATGAATCTTTTTGAGAAGGAAAATGCTAGTTGCTAAATTTGTAGGAAAAAAGCATAAGATCTGAAATGCCTACCTACATGCTTGCACTGAGAATCAGAAAAAAATGACCAATGTAGAAATCCGCAGCGAGAATCAGGACATGCTAAAGGATGCGAGGATTTACTTATATGTATTCTAACACCTTCATACGCTCATATTTTAATAGTTTTAGGCTTTTATAAGATGCACGTAATGTAAAGGAGTAGTGCATTTTATTTTTCGATGTATTATACATATTCTGATTTGTCAGGCTGAGTTGACCACGAATATCACCTTCCTGGCCTTCAAAACCTTTTCTTCCAGACCAAAATCTCAAAATACTGAAAAACTCTTAAAAATGTCAAAATGTTTTGGTTTTAAAAATTCGTTCGCAGTTTTTTCCCAGATGGGTTTAGTTTGAACTTACCATTTTTGAATTGCTCGTAGGCCATCTGCTAGAAATTGAACTCTGAGTTTCTGGTTCATGCATCGTTCGATAACCCAGACAACGAGCTGCAAAGTTATGAAGAGCTTTTTTCAAATTTTGTTTCGTTGCTGAGAAAATTCACTTTTTCTAAATCAGAGGTGAAAAAGTCGGAATTCTGTCCGTCATTCTCAATTTTCTCGATCAAAACTCAACCTTTCAGCAATAAAAATATCATATTCGAAATCAGAATCAAAAACTGAGTCCACTGGTGTGTATTCCTATCTTATCCGACTGCGTTAATTTTTTTCAAATTTTCACGTTGAAAAGTTACCACCCTATACTGAAAATTACCGAGATTTTCACCCCAAAGTGAAAATCAGCCAAAATTTTCGAAATACACACCAGTGGACTCAGTTTTTGATCCTGATTCCGAATATGATACTTTTATTGCCGAAAGGTTGAGTTTTGATCGAGAAAA
>CAJNOQ010003877.1:0-18890 GCA_905250885.1 Didymodactylos carnosus
GTATCTGAACAATTTTTACATTGTAAATGATAGACTACATCAGACTGCAATTGAAGTGATATGGGATCTTTTATTTGATAATTATTTTTGATTGCGGGTGGCGGTCTTAGGACAGCACGCAGTGCTTTCTGTGGATCATATTGTACAACAAGCAGAGAATTTACGTTTTCGGCAAAACGTACCTAGCACAAGATGAATCATGCGGTACTGGAGAGCAAGGGCAACTCGGAAACGGAACGTTCATAAGATCTGTTTCAAAACTCTACATTGTCAATGATGTGCAGGAGAAAAAATTTGTTTTAATTGCCTGTGCTTCAAATCACACAGGAGCTATTGATGATAACGGCCAGCTATGTTTGTTTGGCGGTGGAAAGCATGGTAAACTAGGAGTGAACAACGGGAGAATTTCAAACGAATTTGTACCAGTCTGTGCGGAAAAATTTCGTCAGTCTAATGTTATTCATGTCGCATGTGGTGGATCGCATACCGTCATTGTTGCACAAGAAGATACCACTTCTAACAATACAAGTAATCCACATGGCATGGATTCACAAGAGACAATTCCGTATTTGTTCAGATGACAGAAAACGGTGTAACATCGCCTGTTAGAATGTTTGTATGCATTTTGCAAGTATTGATCTGATAAGATTTCTCTGCTATATGTATACACTCAAACCTTATCTCATTGAACTGAGCGAACAGATAGTTACAGGACTCTTCTCCGTTAGGCAGATGACCGACGGCGATGTAGACGTTAACGTACAGATGTCAGAGCAGTACGCAATTGTTTTGGAAAATCTCTGCCGACATTCTTTTCAGCGATTTACTTTGGGTTTTTTTTGTATTGTTTCCAAACAGGTATGCACCGGTATCGGAACCGACACCGCAGAAACCGATGTTGGTTTGAACCGACACCGAAAAACTGTCAAACATTTTTATCTAAGGCTTTAAAATGACATAAACAGTGAGCACATAACGTCTGTTGACTATTGTTAAAGTAACATCTGATTTTATCTGTACTGGTTTCGGTCAATCGACAATCAAAAAGCTAAAACCAGAAAAAAGCACACACAAATCTACATCTTGACTCAACGAATTATATATAGCTGTCGGGACAGAAAACTTCACAATGATACTAATGAGGGGACCTCTACAGATGTCCAACGCCGACTTCAACGATCTTTTACCTATAGATACTACATAGGATCCTACTATCTATGAAAATTTCTTGAATGTTCGATTTCTACGGTGTCGGTTTAAACGGAATATCGGTTTTGTCGTGTCGGCTTTTCGGTTTGAAACCGAAACTAGTGCATATCTATTTCCAACTCTGTAAATCCTATGACACTGGTTAGTGTCTTTAAAAGATTCTGAAGGGGTATACAGGCGGTCCAACTTCTAGAGTCTGGCAAAAAACGCAAATTTGTCTCCAAATCGATTCGAACATCCATTTCGACTACTCATTTGAGAAAGAGAAACTGCGGACTGATTTTTCTAAATAATATCACTTCTAAAGGCATATTTAGCAGAGCTCTGTGTGGGCCCATGGGGACTTGCATGAGCTCTACGAAGCATCTCTCAGCATCGGACAGCATTTCCATGCTAAGTATCTCCAGCTTCGGAAACCTCCCGAAGCCGCCTTTTGTTCCTTGATATATAGTCTACCGTCTACTTACGAAATTCATCTAAACCTAACGAATGATGGCCTCACAAAGTATTAAATCAGAAGATATTTGATAAGACGCAAACCACAAAAGGTTCGATTTCAGCATCTTATTCTCAAGATAACAGGTTTGATTTAATTAAAATGTCGACTTTGTCGAGTTTTCCGACGTAACAAAACACATATTTCTCTACTAAAACATCATGGAATTCAATATTTCAGCTTCAAATCTGCCAGCCATTCCAGACGATGCTTCAAAAATGGCACGCGCACGTTCTTGGAGAAGTCAAAGCAATCTCAGCATTTCTGAGCATGTGTTAGAAACCGCAGCAGAGGTATCGGATCTGTCAAACGTACCCTCACCATATAGAGTTACAAACTATCATAATGCAGCAGAAGTTTATCAACGTTTGTTAGTTCCTTTGCCTGATGAATACGTACAAAAGCATTCAAGAAAAATTCCCGAGCAGTTGATGAATAGTGATATTTCTGAATGGAGTATTTTACCGTAAAATACTCCATTCGAGAAAAAAAAATATTCCATTAACTAAATGACCTGCAGTTTTCACATGCCGGATGTAATAAAATTATAATTTTGTTTTTTGATACATATGGACAGGGAATTAAGAGACGTTCCATGAGTGAATCGAGTACCCTTAAGCAGACCTGTCAATTGCGAAAAATAGATTTTGCTAAAAGTTACATCATTCGGCAAAACTGGGCTGAGGAAATAGTTTAAAGCCTTATAAGTCATTTTGCTTTGGAGAAAATCAAGTTTTCCCAAGATGAAAGCTCAAAAAAACTCGAAAATTGACCAATTTCAGCTTTTTAGGTATAAAACCGTCAGTTTTCCTTCGATTTTTCTGAACAACATTTTATTCGAAAGAGCGCACAAAACTGAACAAAATTTGATATTCTAAAGTATTTTAAAGTTAAAATAGTAGTCGCAAAAAAAACATTTACTGAACTTTTAAGGTATTGCAAAACTCAGGTTTTTGTAGAAAAACCTGAATATTTTAAGCAACCAAATGGAAATCCATACTAAAATTTTGATTTATTAATCGACTTTTCAAACGTATAAAGTGGACGGAGCTGTGTGGAAACACCCCAACAATAATAGTACTTGGCAAAAATTCATTATTCTGACTACTATTTTGAATCTAAAATGTTTCTGAATATGAGATATTGTTCAGTCCTTTCTGCTCTGTCGAATGAGATGTTAATTTGAATGAAAATTGTTGATTTTACTGATAAAAAACTAAAAAATGGCGATTTTTTCGACTTTTCGGCAGGCTTTTCGGAAAAATTTGATTTTCCCATAGATAAAACGTTTATTGAAGGAGGAACATGTTTTTCTATACTTAGTCTTGACTGAAGAAATAGCTTGACTGGAAATCGTTTGACGACGAAAAAAGAATATTTAGAGCATTTTTGATTTTATACCTAAAAAGCTGAAATTGGTCAATTTTCGAGTTTTTTTGAGCTTTCATCTTGGGAAAACTTGATTTTCTTTAAAGCAAAATGACTTATAAGGCTTTAAAATATTTCGTCACCCCAGTTTTGCCGAATGATGTAACTTTTAGCAGAATCTATTTTTCGCGATTGACAGGTATACTCGATAGGCCCGCGGAGGCTCTTAAACAGTCAGACTCAGATTACAATATTTTGCCTTAATAATGTCTATTTGAGCACTCCTAATAACTGGAAAAAAATCAGTCCGACACTTGAGAGAATTTAGAAACGCTTGATTTTGAAGTATTCCGAACAGTATAGAACAAGATCATGTGAAGACACTTCTCTTTCGTGGATCAGAGGTACCTTTGCGAACCAGTATGCTTAGAAATATTTATCCAGATAGCCGGTGCTATGTCATTTTTGGCGCATAATCACGTTGTTCACGAGGATTTAGCCTGTCGAAATATTCTCATGTTTTGATTCAGCAAATTCAAAACGGAACATAATTACATTAAACTGACTGACTTTGGGCTATCGAGGGAAGGCCACCAACTGCCTCCTCGCTTTTGAGCTTTAACTTAGTCGACAAGGGGTAATCGAACATGCTGATTCCGAATATCATAATGGTTTTTGCCCGCTTTCACCTTAAAGTCCCGTTTTTCAAAGATCTTCGTTCAAAGATGTCGTTTTAAGTACAAACTATTTGTCTTTCATTTTTCTTACATTATGTTTAACAACATTATTTCATTTTAGGTTAATAATTATATTTTTCTTAAGGATGTTGTTTCGTTGAAGTATTTTAATATTTGTTTTTATACGGTTTATCTGGAAGATATGAAGTATAGTTTAAAAAGGAAACTTTTGCTCATGTCTTCTGTTTTTCTTTCCTGTCTTCCTTCCCTTTTTTCTATGGTCTGTTTTATCTCGAGCTCACTCTTATGAGATATAGTTTACTTTATTAAGTGTTGAGTTGATGAAGTGCATAGTTTTCATCTGGAGTATCCTGGTTATTACGAATGATATTAATCAAAATGCGAATGTATATACCTTTTGTTGATGTCTATTGTATCTGTTCATTATTCAATTTTTGATGAATGTTATGTCATGTGTGCTGAACTTGTGAGGCTGTCTTTCGTTGAGATTATAAATGATGTGATAATGATGTTTTTAATGTTGTTTATGTGTGTTCAGTCAGGATGTATATTAAATTGCATTAAGGCAAAATTCGTATTCTATCGGGTTTACATATGGCTCCATGATTGATGATAAATCTAGTGATGAGTTTTGTTGTTATAGGAAGATTAACATTACCTTTATAGGGAGGTAAAATAAAGAGTTTTTGCTTATGCTTCTACTAGATTTATTGCGCGTCGGGCTTCAAGATGCGGTTTCATGTTCGAATTTCTCGTGTTGGTTAGACATTAAGCGGTATGGGCACCAATGGCGGTATATGTTTTGTCGATGTTAATGGGTTCCGGTTGGAATATTTTGATGGATTTGGTTGCAGAGCTTCTTTTTTTATGAAAGAGTTTCAGACGGTCTGCGTTCAGTGTTTCTAGCATAACTTGGTCTTCTGCCTCTTATTTCAATAGCGTTCTCTAACGAAACAATGCATGCAGTTTTAGATGAATTGCTTCCAAACCGGCAAGTGTAAAATATATCATTCTCAACTGAGTTCAGGCACAAGTTTTGATCTCGTTCATTATATCTTCAACAAACAAGAACAACAGTCGATAAAGTATGAATTTATTTGGCCTCTGATATCATTTAAATTTCAACTTATACGTGAAAAAGTATACAACAAAAACATTGTTATAATATTTATAAGGCACAATATTCAACTAGCTAAATAGTGCGTTTATTATGGCTTTAATGTTTATACTACAGTCTTTATTCAATACTATAACCCTAGTATGATCGTTTATATCCAATAGAAAAATAAATATTATTACAAAATCCAAAATTTTGAAAATCGGTTCTGGTAGAATGTCGTATTCTTGTAATATTATCAAGTCAATACAAATTTAATATCAGTAGGCAACGATCTCTGAAATAACTTCATGTTAGTTGCAGCTAATTTTAGAATTTTATTCTACAAAACTTGATATTTCGACCATTCACGGTCATTGTGAATAGTGAAAATGTACACACAAGACGTATAACGGTACCGATCTGTACCATTTAGTATTGGTTCTTATGATCGTATCGAGTGATTCTTTTATTAACAATTTGTATTTGTGTTGTTCACTAGTAGGGATGGCACTTTACTACTATCCTTTTCAAATTATAAGAGCAGTGGCTATCCTCTGAGTGGTATTCTTCTGTTTTGCTTTGAATAAGCTTGACGAAATCACGCTTTTTTCTCGTCTTGCCAGCTTTTCTCTGCAAATATGCAACGTGGTATCTTAAAAAATTCACCGTAGGTGAAGAATAAGGATCTTAAGAATCGCTGAAAATATGGATGATTACAGTGTTCACTGTGTTAAGTGGTATGCTACTCTACAGTCAACATCAAATGGAGATAAACTTTTTTCATTTCTAGACCGTGCGGGTATATTAGTTGATATGAGAACTGACTCAATGACTATCGCAAATTTGTTTTGACCTAATGATCAAAAATTATTTCATCTTATTGACAATGTACGACTTGTTATCTTTATTGTGTGCATTGTATTACCATTCAAAGGCGCCTATTTAATTGAACCATTCCGTACTTGTTAAAATACATATGCAATGAAGGTTTTGAAGCTACCAAGCTGTGGATTGGAGCTATTTATCATTATCTATTGATGAATCGTTTAGTAGTTTCACTACTCTCGAAAGCCGGGTTATAATTCCGAACTATAATGCAAACTGAGACATTATCTGACGAAATGCTTGTCACGGAAGTTGCAGAGAATCTTCAAACTTTCGGAAATCATTATTTATTTTTTCTCGCGAGCTGCTTGGCAAATGACACAAGCAAAAATGTCGTTGTGGGGTGATTTCAGACATTTTCAGATTTAGGAAAAAGAATTTTAAATTTTATTTTTATAATCAAACTTAAAAACTTAACTTTTGAATTTATATTTAAGTTTAAATTTTGACGCCAGATTTAAGAGAAGCGTCAAAACGACTCTCTAGTACTCCCTATATTAAGTGAAAATTTCGCTCTAATTTCTGCTTTGATGGTTACGGTTGACTAGTCAGGAAGATACAGTTGTTTAACTGAATCCTCTCACCACAGCATGGCTCAAATGCCATAGGCTCTTTGGACACAACAAAATTGAGACATCTATTTTAGAAATTGATACGTTGAAATGCAGACGAGTGTAGGTACAAAAGAAATAATCGAATAAAAGTATACTCTTTTCAATTCTGATGTAGGAAATGTCTTGTTTGTTCAATTGATTCTAAATAGAGTTTTATATCTGGATGTGTAGATGACAATTGTTTTGAAGCTTTTTCATGAGCAAGACAAAAACACTTTAATGCTTCTTGGTGATCATCATTTAAACTATACACAATGCCCATGTTGTTATAAACTGTTCCAATTCGAACATAATTGTTTGGTTTGTATGTTTTTTCAATATTTAACGACTTATCTAAATATTGAATAGCCATTTCAACGTTCTTCAAATTTCCATAACATAAACCAATATTATTACAAGTCGTTGATATTAGTTGATGGTTCGCTATCAAAAACTCTTCTTGATACTTAAGTGTTTTCAAATGTCATTCTAACGCTTTTGAAAAACTTTTTTGATCATAATAGACTGTACCAATATTTGTATGTACTGTACTAATATACAGATGATTTTTCGATACATGTTCCTTTAGTAAATCAAGACTTTGTTCATAATTTTGTAATGCAGTTTGAAATTGATTCGTACGTTGACACCATAAACCAATATTATTATAGATTTCACCAAGTAATTCGTAGTTTTCTGGTAAACATTCTAGACAAAATAACATAGCACAAGCAAAACTCCACGTAGCTTTATTATAAGTACCCTAAAATAGGCGAAGAATGCTTCACAGAAAAATAATGTAACGCCATATTACGTAGAATAACTTACATCCTCTGTATAAGCAAGACTGAGATTATTAAATACTTTAGCTAATGATAATTTGTTACAAGGTCGTCGACGGAAATCAATTTCAAGTGTCCTGTGATACTGTTCTATGGCTTTGGTGTAATTTCCTCTTTCATAATGTAATGCGGCAAGATCATTTTCGACGATACTACTCTCTCTAAGAAAATCAGAATTGTTTGATGTGTGTAATTGTGTAGCTTGAAACTGTCGTAGAAATACCTCTGCTTTACTCAATTCACCCATTTCAGCTAAAAATTTTGCTAATGTGGTTGCTGTCACGTTTCGAGACATTGTTTCCAAATAATGTTCCATTAATTGATCAATTTTTTCATTGATACTCGCTTTTGTCGATAAAATCAAATGAATACACCAAAACTTTTTTTCTTCATTATAATCAATTAATTTTATTTCAAAGATTGTATTAATAGAAAATAAAACTTCATTTTCATACTGCATTTCTGAATGTTCGATTTCTATGAATGGATATTTTTTTATCTCTAAATCAATATTAATTTCAAATAGTATCGACACTTTTCTCTCTAAATCCACCTCTCCATAACCAGTAAACATTTCGGCAACATTGGAATCAGTTGTTGTTGATAGAAATGAATTCATTGATATAAGGTTACCTGGATTATTTTGTATATTTTCAAGCTCATTCTTATGTATTATTTGCCCACGATAAACTTTCACCGAGTCTACATCGTATGTTTTTAATTTCTCTAAATAATTTAGATGACCTAGTGTAATTTGATTATAAATATGTTTTAATAAAAATCGACATTTGTAGATAATATAAATATTTTGTAAACGAAGTGCTTTATTAATAATGCGGTAGACAAATGAATCTTTTGTATACCATACCAGAGCATCAGTCGGTGTACACCGTTGGTTGAATTCATCAATTTGTTTCAAATTTGGCTTATTAGCATAGAAATCTTTACAATAGTCAATAAACTCTGATTTAGCTAGATCATCATCAGTCATACGTAATAAAATTTTAATTAATAAATGAAACCACATAAATACTTGATTTTCATTGGATAAGTTTCGACATGAAAATTCATTGTCGATTAACAGTGAAAACATTCGTTGTTGTTGTTAGTGTTAATTTTTTATAAAATAATTTTATATCATCATTCAATTGTTGTATAAAATCTGTTAGATTTTGGTATTCACCACGAAGTTTTGCTAATGCTGGTTTTTTTTTTAAATGTGGAAAACAATAGATAAACATGATCAATTTGTAAAAGTTGACTAAAACATTGAAAATCATATTCAGAATAATTTCCTGTTATAATTAAAAACACTTTTTCATATTTAATTGACGTTATATAACAAATACTCTCATCAATATTAGAAAATGTTTTTAAATAACTGACATTCAAATGTAATTCATTTGATACAGGAACATAATACTTAAAGGTTTCAGTATAAAGCCATACAACAGTTAAATCTTCAAGATTTTCGTATGACTCGGCTGACATTTTAACACAATGATTGTAAATCACAAGAAAAACTACTTTTTTAATTTATAAAACCATACAAGTAGGCTCTGTGAACAGAGAAAAATTATAAGTTTACGTTACTGAAAAGAAAGTAGAATAAATGTATTTTTTGCTAACGTGTTCCTCGACATCATTAAAAGGAAGCAATAAATGTGAGTAAATTAATCTCGTTTGGTTCTAGTGTAGCAAATGTAAGTAAGAAGTGTTCTCGTCGCCTAGTTTCCGAAAAATATTAAAGGAAGAAAATGACTATACATCAGAAAGGAAAAAAGAGTAACTCAGAACGATAGTTTACTCAAGTTTATTGCTTGTTTTTAATGATGCCGAGCAACACACAAACAAAAAAAGGTACCTTATATTCTAGTTTATATTCTTAGTTATTTAACAGAGTAAACTCACAAGGTGTACATAATGCAAGCTTGCAGTGAAATTGCTTTGTTTATTTATTATACACCGTTCGAAAGAGGAGTTCAAGCTGTACCAGAATATGTGTTTTTTTTTTCATGTTCAAAAACAGAGAAAACTGACCCCTATCGTAAAATGGATTTTTTAAATGTGAATTGCTTGATGAAGCGTTCAAACTATATTTTCCTGTATCAGCATTGAAAACTGATTTAGAAAAAGTTTTCGATTCATTTCGGACGTAAACACACGTCCGCCATGGACATCCAAACCGACACTTATCGAAGAGACATGACTCATTTTGTAAATCTAGCCGGTTTTTCGGATTAAGGGCAATACCATTGATTCATACAACATTAGATGCCCCAACATGTTAGCTTTAAAAGTATATCGAGCTTTTCTTAAAATTCCTGTTCTTTACTGAAATAATGGCTTTTACAGAACCCGAGAGAAAAAGGTCGAGGTTATTTTCAATTAACTTTCGAGTTTTCAAATCGAATTCAATTCTAATGAACTCAAATAAGTTAAAAATCGTGACAAATTTAATGGAAGTATTTTTGAGATCTTTAGAGGATTTCCAGAGGTTTTCTTCAAAAATGTTGTGTAAAAGTGTCGTTTGCGACGGAATAACACGCCTGGAAGCAATTTCAAATCTAAGTTAACTATTTCTTGATTAATCATACATCAAATGGCACTGAGAAAAGAGAGGGAAACAAGAAAAAAAGAAAGGCGTGGTCGCAGACAGACTACGAAAGCTAACTGTTCAATCGCTCTGCAAACCAGTACTACTTATTCGCATATGACTCTTTATCGTTCCACTTGCAAGTTTAATGAAAAACATTCTTAAGAACTGTTTGTAAGTCTGTCCAGTTTCATAAGCCTCTTAACATTTTTCGAAACGACGAAACAGTTCCAAATGAATTTGTTTTTCTTTGAAATTGAGACGTAGTTCAGTTTACAGACGTAACAGTGTATCATAGGTTTGATCTGTTCGATTTCTAACGAACTGTTTCTGACTGCACCAGTGGCGTTCCCCTGCGTTTAGCTCGCAGCGGAACTTCGGACAGAAAATAATCTTTACACCGTATTTAATCAGTTGTTCAAGACGTGACGTCTAGACAGACAGAAATAATACAACAACAGTCGAGGTAGTTTACTAAAGAAGCAAAATCATATGGCCAGCTTACATTCGTAAAAGCAGGATGATTAGCTAACAATGCACGGCTTTCATCAAGCTTTGCTCCCGTTGGTAATACCACTTGCAGTTCCCGTGCAATTTCAGCTAAATCCTTGCTCAATCCTTTGTTTACTCCACTACGAAAAACTGTGGATATTCTCCATTCCTTTCAGACACGTAGAATTCTCGTGGTAGTTCTCAATATCCCCGTGTAAAAGTAAAATTCTTGTGAAGAATCTCCTGGCGATTTTTGTCTTGCAAAACAAAGATTCCTTCAGAGAAGTTTGCTTTTACACAGGAATATTGAGATTTATCACAAGAATTTTAATGTATTCGACAAGAATTCTGTTTGTCTCAAATTCAATATGGCGATTGAATTTGGCGTTAATTTTTACCTATGTGTGTAGGTTTTGAGTCGGTTTCAATGAATCCTAGACGGTTTTCTAAAAAAGTCGTCTTGTTGATGGTATAAATGCGATGAGTTTTAAAAGAGTAAAAGTTCTCCAAAATACAGAGGTTGACGAAAAATGCTTTCTATATTCTTATTGTCCAGAATATGTAGATTTGGGTGAGATAACAGAAAAATCATATCTATAAAATTTAGAGAGGAGATAGATTTCGATGGGTACTTCCACCTAAGTATAATAACAGTAATTTATTCAGATTAAGACGTTCGTCAGATATCGATGAGCTTTCGGTCAGGAGTTATTTTAGTACGTTCCGTAGGAGGTGAGCGCATCAATGCGACGCATGATTCTGAAAAGTTTTTTTGTGTATTTAGTCTGTTAGTCCTCTTTATATATGGCAACGATCGAAAATATCTGCTCTTTCAAATGGCGTTTGGATTGGCTCTCTACCATAAATAGTTAAGCAAATATATCAAGAATGAAACTCAAGCTTTATTTTTCCGAAGCCGGTATCTACCAATATTCTTTTAGATATGGAATGCATACGAGCAGGATCGTACGTCTCTTAATTTTGCTGTGTCTCATGTGGATTAGTTGGTGACGGCACTTTCCATATCCACGTGCTTGTCTTACCAGCAGCATCTAACAAAAATGGACCTTCCACACTTAAACCATCATCTTTCATTATTTTAGTCGTCGGTTGGGCGATATGATGATGATTATGAAATATTGCGTTAAAACAATAAGAACAAATAAGTTCAAGAAGTTGGAGAAAAAAAATCTTTCGACATAGCTTCAACGGAAGTTAAACATTTCAACTTTAGTAAGATACCAAATGATTAAAAGCCACATCCACGTTACCATACCAATCAAAAATATGTGCAGACTATAATAAGGTCTTTACCTATATCGAATGAATACCTGACGCCGAATCTATTACACAAAGAAAATGATCGTTCATACATTCAGAGGATGACCCTTTCCCATTGGAAGTTTTAAATAAATTCTAATTAGTCTAAACTAATTTCAGGATTCGAACGAATGTAAATCGAAGACAGTTCGAATCAACTAAAAAATACTTTTTGCATTCAAAATTAATTCAAACGAATTTAAAATTCTGAATGAAGATAAAATACAAATTGCGAAATTAATTCACATTAATTTAAAAAAACGAAAAGAATCCCAATTAATTTTAGCTACTTTTTCCACGAAAAAATTAGTTTTCTTCACTACCAAATTCAAAAAAGTCTCATATTAAATCAGTGCAAGCTAATTTGTAATTCAAAAGGACGGGATAGGATAAGCGAGTCTCGAGCACCCAGATAAAACTCAATGAAACTTATATATTCGGAATCAGCGTAAAATTCGGAGTATTTTAGCTGTCTCACTTTTCCAAAAACCGCATTTTGATTTTTATCAAAAAATTTAAGGGCAAAGGTCCCACCTTCGAACATCGAAAAAAGTTTTTCCTCTAAAATTTTCGAAACACACCTTTTCTGACTCAGAATTTTGTGCTGATCACGAATATGGGATCTAAAGTTAGAAAAAGTAAACATTTCGTGGAGTAGAATGCCAAAAACTGAAGGTTGGTCAAGGTCAGTCCAATTGATAGTTTGCAAGTTTTCACCAAGAAAGAGTCAGTCAAAAACTTGAAACTAAACAGTTATTGGTGAAAATAGTTGCTCTATCCAAATATGTAAACAAAAATGCAGTGTGAGCGTATTTTGAGCAAAAATATTAAGAAAAAGAGGAAAAATAGTCAAAAATCGGCCAATAATTAGTGTTTTCAAGAACGTTCCACACCTTTTTCGATTTAATAACCGTAACCGTTGCATGCCTAACGGCAACCTCAGAATTTAATGAGAATCTTTCAGAAGAGAAATAAATGCATATTTTCGATGTGTAAATCTTGAAATTAATTTAAATAAATTTTTCTCAAATTAATATACATTAGTCTGAACTCAAAAATTAATTTTAATTAGTTTTAGATTAAAAATTAGTTTAAACAAAGCAATCGTTAACTGATTTAAATGTACTAAATATCGTGTAATGTCAATCCTGCTGTTGCTGTACCATTTATTTCATATGAACAATATTTGCATTAATCCCAAGTATATTACAATTGACTTCGCACAAGCAGCTATTAATGCCATCACATTAGTTTTTCCAAATGCCACAATCAAAGGATGTAATTTCCACCTTAATAAATGTATGTACACAAAATTACAAGAATTGGGGTTTCAGTCATCATTTATTAATGCCAAATCAAGTGATCCAGATGAAATTGATATAAGAACTCTTTATAAGAAAACATGTGCACTTGCATTCATGCCACCGCAAGAAGTTGGAAAAATATGGACATTGATTATGGATCAATTTCAAGTTATTGAGCATATTGAAGTATTTTACGATTATGTCACAAGTACGTGGGTGGATGCCGATGCGTTGTTCGATTTATCATTGTGGAATTATTTTGATTTTAAAAGTTCAAGAACAAATAATAGCTTAGAAGGTTGGCATCATCGATTAAATACTGATTTAAATCATATCATACATCCACATTTTTATATGTTTATTCGTGCAATTCAAAACGATTATGCTTATAATTCAGCAATATCATCACGTCATACAGCCACCGGCGCAATACCACCAAGAAAAAAACTATTTGTGAATCGAAATGCACGATTACACGATTTAGAAAATCGTTATAAACAACAAACCTTAACACCGGAAGAATATCTTGAAAAAGTGATGCGATTAATTGGTATCAAAAAATTTTGATTTTTGTTTTTATTATCACTTGTTTTGTTTCGTTCTCTAATAATGTATTTTTCAAAACAATAATTTAAATTCAGCATTCTTTTTAATTAGTCTGTTTATAAAAACCTTATTAATTAGAATAATCTATATTCTACTTCAAGTTTTATTTTTTCGACGAAACAGGAACACTAGAAAAAAACTCTACAAATTTTTTTGACGAAACGGGAATTCACCGCTCCGCTGATAAGTTGTATTGCCTGTCGAAATGGTTCTAAAACTTTTAATAATAGTTCAGCTATATCCCAACAGGTATTCGACATTGTGCATTTCAATTTCTGTTCAAATTGTATGAAATGTTTCAATCGATACTTGATCGATATCCATCGAACTTTGCTTTTGAAATCTCTAGCAGATTAGAAAGATTTAGAGAGTTTTGGTGTACGACAGAATTTAAATTTTGTGCAACAGGAAGTTTTTCATATAAATCGTCATGTACCATCACTGGTTGTTTATGTTTTCCTGAATAAACCAAGTCAACGTCAACAACTTTAACAATATGAATGCTTTTTAAGAGGGAATGAGCAGTTCTTTTTACGGTTATAATTAAAACCCAACGTCAGAATCGAACCCAGTATAAAAAAGTACTCTATAGCTAGCTGTTCGAAAAAAATAGTTCATCTCGATATATAATAATGCCTGAAAACCGCTGGTTTCTGTCATACTCTCTGAAAACAAATAGGTTTATTACAAAACCTAAAAGAGTATACACAGGTTTATTACCTGTTCCTTTTCCGATTCGATGAGCAAATAAGAAAAATAAAAGAAAAAAACAGAAAAAGGTAATTATATTTAGGAAACGTGCAAAACCAGTTCAAATACCTAATCATCGAGTTTACTGTTAGTGATTCTTCGATTCGATTCTACTGCTCCTTTATACAACGAACTGAAGAAACTTATTGAAAATTTCCTTTTTTTCGATTTCAAACAAAAAGATTAATTAATTTCCACGCTATAAAATCTCTTGTTTACAGCTTGTTTTGCTCATTTATCTTTGATGAAAAATTGATTCTGTTAATGCAGTTAGACGGTCACTAAACCAAAATTATTCCACTGGTACTAATATATTGAGTAATATTTTTTGATGACATCGTTTTATTAGCGTCCATATCATACTGAAATAGGACCAAGAATAATTGAACAATTGATCTAGAACTGATTCCAATTTATTTATAAATGATGGATGAGTCGGAAACAGAGTTTGTATGCATAGATAATGGAAAAAATAATGATCGACGTTGAGACATATGTAATGAAAGCAATTACAATAGTTACACTTAAGCAATGACCATAATTGCCATACACGTAGCTGCCGACTGTTAAACCTGTGCATAAAGATCCCAAAATTCCAATCATTTTATTTCCTTTGTTCAATAACAATTTACCAATTAATAAATAACTGATTAATGGAAATGTCAATCTTAGTAATGAACTATTGAATAATTGACTAATCAATTTAAAAGCAAAAATGCTAATTAATAGATTCGACACATGTAATAATAAACGTGATTTATCATTATAGACAATTCTTAAACGCTGTTCACCATATCTACGTTTGTTCATGATAATTTCTCGTCTCATTTTCAATATTGATTCTCAGCGTTCGGAATATCGAAGAGTAAAATAACGAAGTAAATGATAGAGAAGAGAATAAATAAATACATAATTAATTGTCACTAATAAAGTCATGAGAAAATATTTACTAATAAAATGTAGATGCTGATAATAAGTGAATATATGCTGAATAATTGTAATTGAACTGAGGAGAAAGAGTGACAAGTTTGGGTCAATCAGAATGTATTTGATGAGAGATGTATAGAGAAATAGTGAAAGAAAACCGATAATCGATATCTGAAGAGACATCGGTACTTGACTAGTCCAACATATGATCAATACTCGATAACTTGTATACAGTACAACAATTAAATCAGTTAGTTCAGAGTAGAATTTCTTATAATTTGTATTCGATTCAATATATGCATTGTGGTTCAATGTTGTCATTCGATTTATGGATTTGCGCAAGTAATCATTTGTCAATAGGAGATTAAAGAGCGGAAAAAAATATGCTGTTGTAACAACTGGTACTAAAACATTAAACGGTAATCTGAGCCATGACTGTGATAAAAGGTAATATTGTAAGACGAGGGAAAATATAAATGGGAACAACCGAACATCAATTGCATCTAGTAAGTTCCACAGTGACCTTGTCACAATTAATGCTATTGTACAAGCCAGACAGAAATTTAAACTGGTGCCAAAGACTAATATCTTGTACACTTGTAGTCCGCAGTACAATCCAGGTCCAATCGATCCGTAGTTAATCACAAATGCAATGCTCTGATGTACCTATGACGATGTAAGTTCTATTGACGACCAATATTGATTCAAAAACGGTAAATCGCTCAGCATATCCAGTATTATCCCACATTGGGAATGTATCATATTTGATGCTATGAATTCAGTCATATCTAACAAAACGTGCATTACTCGGTGCATTAAAGGCCATATGTAAAGTATGATCAATGGCATAACATATCAATAATTGAGCAGACTTGTTAATAGGCCATATGTGAGTCTAATAGTAATATTTTCATGCTGCAGTCTATATACAATTTCTGAACCCATGCCCAGACTAAGCAACAATGCAAAAAATTTCCTGATTCGATCACTTCCATATGCTTTGTCGATCAATCGAGTTCCATGATATTTTAGAACGGAAAAAGGTCCAACAATGACAAACAACAAAATTGTGCATATTCTGAGAAGAAATCTAAGTAACCGAGAAGAATACTGAGTTCTACTGAATAATGATAGATAAGTCGTTTCAACCATCTATAAATAAACGATACAGTGTGAAAACAAAGGTAATGCTCATTTATACTGATTAATGCTGTCAATGTTAGTCCTCTCTTTATCTGAAGATGTCTATCTTGCTTGCTCAATCATTCTGTCTCTAATGAGTCATTTTATCTCATTCTTCTCTGAATGGTCTTATAGGCTGAGACTGCGTTACATATTGCTTACACAGAAACGTAATGCCTTAAGGTGAAGTACTTGGTAATAAGAACAAGAAAAGATAGAAAAGAAAATTTTGTCTATAGTCAATGCTTCTATGTAGGAAGTAAAAATATGGTCATTTCTTTTCATGAAACTATTTTTTCATAACAAATGCTGTAGAGGGCACCTCCAAGCATCGCGATAAATGTTACGAAATATTCTCGCAGGAAACGCATGTATGTATTCTGCAACATCAGTACCAATTATTTGAATTTCATCTGCCGAAAACAGATACAACAATTCCACTTATATACATTAACAACAGCAAATACACAAATACTTTTTTACGACTATCATTCCCATTCCCAACGCGCTTAGTTTTGGAGATGTGTGGACAAAGACGAATTGACGAATCGCAGTTTTTAAGCGTAAAACTGATGCAACAATTCGCGTTTTACCCTTATTTTGCGAATTCGTACCGAATTTATGCGAACTGTATCGAATTAGTACGGATACTCTTAACCCCCCTTCATAACAGAAGCCTCCGGGGCTTCTAAACTGTCCAAGCGTTCAAAATTTTTATGGGGGCTTGTATTATGGGGAGGCTGCTATTACGACTTTCGTACAAAAATTTCCAGAAAAAAAGGAGATTTTGAATTTCGATGCTCTTTCTAATCACGGTAATCTCAACTAATCAGAAAAAAATCTTTTCGAGATAAAAAATGTAAATTTTATTCGTTTCCTTTTTTTACACTCGACATCACACAAGAACAATTAAAGTAAAAAAAACGTTGTCGATCAAATGTGTCGTTTAAAAAATTCAACTTATTTTTCCGGCGTAATAGAAGCCCTTGGGCTTCTAATATACCTTCCACATCGATTCCTCGAGAGGGGGCTTCTAACAAGGGGGAGGCTTCTATTATGGGGGGGGGGGGATTAGACACAATTTCGCAAGAAGATTTCGTAAACGGAGAATAGAACACCCCCGCTGCGGAGCAATGCGCAAATAATTCTTAAAATTAGTTTACGAATTCGTGTTCAGTGTTTTTGGAACTGGATTGATTCGTAAATACGAAGTAGCGAATTTGTACTACGAACTGATCCAGCGGTTGAAAATGGATCTACGAATTGACAAACCCGTTCTGCAAATTCATTGTGAATCGATGTGTACGCTTATTAGGCTACGTAGGGACAGGACACTTTTTTCTGGGGTTAAAAATAGATAGATTTGTCTCTTCTCATCGATTCGCATACTTCTCATACCAATTCGCCGTTATTCCTACGAATTCATAAAATACGGCATGTTGTGTAAACACTCACAGCCACCCTCACTGCCCCCCTCTTGGCACATGCACACAAAAGGGAGAGAGATTCCTTCTCTGTTTTGTTTCGCACACAAGTTTTGATTAATTCATTCAACTGATCAATTCGTATTCTACGAATTCGTCCTAATTTATGAATTGGCAAAAGGAAGAAAAGAGGCAATTTTTTGGTTCATTTTTGATCATTTTTGTTAGTTCGCATCGAATTACGAATTCGCAAAACAATGATAAAATGCGAATTGTTGCATCATTTTTACGCCCAAAAATTGCGATTCGTCAATTTGTCTTAAGACACTTTGTCCACGCTAATGTAATGGTGTGGTAAATGGTAACGAAAAAGTCATGGTAGCAGTACTCTATCTACATGCCTTCAATGTGTGTGCTAGTAGACATGTAAAAGTCGGATGAAAGACATGTGAACCAGAAAGACGCTTAGTAGTCACATCTTCCCGCCTTCCATGTGACTCTACTAGGTTTCGAATGCCTCACATGAAACGTCAACGTAAGAGACCAATAAGACTAATAATTAACGTGCCTGAATGGTTCAGTGATAAACACATTCGTCTGCTAAGCGAACAGGCCGAGGAATTCTTGACAGGAACGAAAAGTGTTTTTAATGTGTCTTTTCCAGAAGACACATCAAAGCGACTTCAAAAGAGTCGGCTAAAATAGCCGCAGTTACGGGATGCCCAGTTAAATGGGAGCCAACTTCCGCGGCTTCATAGAAGTCGCATTTTTTTTTAGAGTAAGTATACTCAGATACCTTTCGGTATAGGGTGTGACAAAACTTTTTTTTTAGAATGTACTCCTTGGTATGTATGTTTTCCTGACAAATCTTGTAATGTTGTTTGCTGGTTCGTTAGTAGTGGCGTAACGAGAAAAACGATGGTAGTACGGCGGCGCTGTAGTTTTTTTCAAACATTATGAGAGAGATTGAAAAAAAACCGACTTTTTTTCCGCCAGACGGATCGAGCTGAAATTTTGGGAAATGAATTATGATTATTAGTTACACATTTTGTGAAATTTTCATCTTTACACATATAATGGTTCCATAGATATTCATTTT
>CAJNOQ010003878.1:0-18890 GCA_905250885.1 Didymodactylos carnosus
GTTTTTACCGGTTTCACAAAGTTGTGCATATTCATTCATTTTTCATCAGAAAGATACTATGTATGGGTGCTTAGTAGTTTTTTAAAGGAAAGAGAGAGCGACAATCTTATTTGAAATGTAAATTTTTCTTTTTATTCTTTCAATTTGTTTTCAAAGACAAAGTCATATTATTTATTGCTTAAAATATCTTAGCAATCGGAACATTGTCACGTATTGGCGTTTATATGCTTTATCTTTTTTCTTTAATGTTAATCTAATTTTTTACTTTCGATATGTCGATACCGTAGCTTCCTAACCAAAATTCGTCTTAATTGGCTTTGTTATTTGACATAGTGAATCTCTTCCCAAATTTATTTTCAAATTATTCGTGATGTTTCATCATTCGACAAATGACTGCTTGAGACAGACTATTACATTTACACACTACAAATTTTGTCCCTAATATCAACGTTATTACTTGAAAAAACTTGATGAACTCGCCGGTTTTTACCAGTCTGGAAATATTTTTAGACCGGCCGGTGATTGGCCGGACCGGACCGGTCTAGTATTTCCAGATCGGTTACAACTCTGCAACACGTTCTATTAATAAAACATAATGTTATCAGTTGGTATTTCAAAGATTAAAAAGCTTTAATTCAAAGAGGTCTAAAAATCTTACTGATAACATTACATTTTCTAAAACAGCCTTTTCCATAATCTACTGTACAAAAGTTCTAATAATAAAAACTCAAAGGGTTTTTTATTTCGTCTTTTCATACTGTTATTACAGAAAAACCAAAACTAAAGTCTGTTTGATAAAAAAATCTTCCTTTGAAATGACCTGTACTCGGTGCAGTCAGCACATAAGTTGAAGCAGATTCTGACTTCTGGAAATTGGTCGGGAATGAAGGTTTTATAGAAGCTTTGTGGTTTTTTTCTCATTTTCAAAACTCTTAGATCACAGAATCTGTATCGTTTTCAATTCACTTTGGACTAGTTCATACTGAAATTTACAGTTTATTTAGTTTAGGACTGAATTTTACTTTAGACGCTAACATATACATCAATTTATATATGGAATAAGCATTCTTAGATAAAAGTTTACTTAAAAGATTTTAGTGAACCACACAAGCAAATAGAAGAAAAAAAATTCTATTATTTTTCTATTTCCTCCGTCGTCTTCTTGTAATACACTTTCGAATTAATTGTGTCAGTTTGATCTCAAAATTAATTACATTCGCATATATAACACTATCACCTCTAGTGTTCCTCTTAGTCATTCGAGTTATACTGTAACTATTAACGTAAAAAATCTTAGCAAAATTCAATCAATACGTAAGTAACGTACAGTTCATTTGTGAGATTACTTGAAATAAAATACAGAGCTTACGTAAAAATATAAAAAGAAAATTAATTTTATTTTGGTATGTATCTCAAAGTTAAATTTTTTTTATCATATTTGATGTTAAATAAGGGAAATACTGAATGACTGAGAAATCGCCACAAATTAATAGTTATAGGTTTCAAGGTGAAAAAGTGATGATCATTCGACGCCAAGCTACGAAAGGCGATAAAATTTTTCTAGAATCGAAGTATTATATAGTTTGTTTATTACAAAAACTGACTTACAAAATATAAATAAATAAAAAGGAGAAAAAAAACACTTAGAAACATTGAAGAGAAACAAAATCAAGGTAAAAATGTATAATTTGGCAAACCATAGATGACTGGATTTATGGTTTTTAGTTCTATAGGCGGACGTTGACGCTGTTCTGGAATATTTTCGTCGATTGTTTCTGCTACAAATATGATAATAAGAGTATATTTACTAAATGAGCGAATGATTTTTCTTTCTTACCTGTCTTGATAGGCGAAGGTGATCGTTGTTTTTTTTTTGCTGCATCTGAACCTTTAGTTTTGGATCCACTTTTTGGTGATGGCGAACGTTTTCCACCTTTTGCTGTCGCTACTTTTTTCTTATCATTCATTTTCTCAGTCGTTGTATCTGCTTCAACAGGACGAAAATAAGGATAGACAGTTAAACGTAGAGCTTGTCCCAAAGAACATTTTAACGTTGCAACATCTAAAGAATATTGTGAACGACATTAAAAAGAAGATAATATCTATTGTTTACTCTTACCTGTGAATGTATTTATAATTGAAGTTTCATTCTCATTTAGCGTAGCTGTCCACTGATTTTGTAAAATTAATTTAAATGCGCCACAACTTAATAACAGAGCATTTTCCGTTGAACGATCTAATTGAATTTCATTCCAACTAAAATAATATAAACTGAATAAGTTTTTCAGCAAAATAATTAATGTTTTAATCTTCATTTTACTTTTGAATTGTGTTACGATTCGTTTCATTAACAAAACTTGAACTTGTTGATGTACGATCGAATGAACATATTACGGAACACCCTGTAAACAACATATTAACTTTTACAAGTGATAAATATTGATAATATCACTACAATACATTATACCTGCTTTAGAAATATTTGGTATTTTATAATGACCAATTAGATTATTGAATGTATTTGAACCATAATAGATTAGTCCGGATCCATCGTTTGTAGCCCGTTCAATTTCAGAAATACTAAAAATCAAATAACCAATAAATAAGAATTTGTTATTCTTATTCATATAATAAATAGATAAGATACAAGTTATAAAACAAATGAAATTTGATTTCGTTTTTTTTAATAAAAAGATGTTACATAAGTAACAAAGATGGTTTACAAATGTATAATTTTAACAGATCTCTTATCAAAATCAAAATGAAAGATTTTAGACAGAACGGTTTCTTGTCTAGAAATATTAACAAGAAAAATTAGAAATTAGCATTTATTGAATCCAAAAATGTTTTCAGAAAGAAATAGTATATTTTTGCTTGCAAAATCTTGAATGTTAAAAAAGAACGTTTTACTAATGTATTTTGATTTTATTGTGTTCTTTTATTATGGAAGAAATTATTTATAACAAGTCACTGAAACACAACAACATAATTTACTAATTTTATTAAATTTCTGTAAAAAGTAGAAGAGTCCAGTGAGAAAAGTGAACTTCATGCATATGAACTTACAAAGTGTTTAGTGTGATCTATTTTGTCATTACGACTAATGGAATTGTCAATTTTAGAAATACAATACGAACGATAAAACTGTATCTTATTTGTACACATTTTTCAACCCACGTACATATTTATCCATCTACTATTCAACACAGACACTAGATGAATCCAAACATGCAAAATATGACGTAATTTTTCTTACGTTGAATGAATATTTTTCCTGTAGTAAATAGGGAAAAAAAAATGTAAAACTACAATATCTTTTTGTCAATTTGAATAAATTAAAAAGATCAAGAACGCAAAAATTTCAATGAAATATTTTCAAAAATATCAAAAAAATAAATCAATACTATCTTTTATTAATATTGGTACGTACTTTAATGCTGAACTCTCCTGCTTGATTGTTTTCCATTTTGCAACTAACTGTGGAAAACGCTGACGAAGAATATCAAATACACTTGGATTTTTATTGTTACTCTCTGGAAAAAATCCAATACATTGATAATTTAGGAGACAAATATAATGAAAATGAAATTATCATTTTTTATAATTAACTCACCAGCTTTTGCTTGGAAAATAGCTGGGTCGGTGAAATAAAACACATTAGCAGGATCAACTGTTTGTATTTCAACATTTTCAGTAGGCTAACGTAATACAATAACAAAAGATAAACAATATTTATGGTCTGTACGTAATACTAATATCTCTACCTCTTTTTCTTTCTTGTCTTTCTTTTTGCTTTCTAAAAGAGAAATGATAGTGACATAGAAGTTATCAACTATTATCAGTTAAACTTGAAGATAAGCGATCCTACATAGAGAAACTTATACAAGTTTCCTTTACAGGCGCAGAAGAAGCCTAAGAATAAAAATAGCTAAATAAAGGCAAAAAAGTATAAGAAAATGAATAGTGGATAAGATAAGCAAGAAGAGATCGTCTAATTTATTCATCACTTGATTTTGTTTTTGTTGTCGATAATGTTTTTAATGTTGATAATTCAGTGAAAAATGGTGGTGATTTGGATCCACTAGTCGATTTTTGTTGTTCACGTATAGATTTGATAGATTTTTTACTACGTACAGTCTCTCTAATATCCTTTTCTGACACAACAAAATTTTAAAAAAGAAAATGAATTTATACACTCATACAAATTGATATTTACCATCAATTGGTTCGTCGACTACATTCCAAAATAACCTATAGTATAATGATTGTAATGAAAAATCCCTTGATATACTTCCAATTTGAACATGTTTAAATATTTCTAATGCTTCCAATGGTAAACGGGTTAATATTGGATCAAGAAGTAGAATTAAATTATCTGGACTAATTTGTGATCTCAAATCATATGTTTTATCAATGCTAGAAATGAAATTTAGTGTTAATTCAATTTTTCTAACTGATCGAAACAAATACTTACTCTAAATAACCAGTGAAAAGTGATGATATAGGTGTAAAATAGTCGTTCATTGCTTTAAGAAGGTTGTCAAAACGAGATTTAAAATCTTCAATTGTAGTCGTATCAACTGTTTCAGCCTGAAATAACATAGACGAGTCAATAAAATATAACGGAAATTTTAATATCGATAAGTAGAAGCAGTGCAGAAAAAGTATTGACGGTGTGTAAAGCTAACATATTACCACTACAACAGAAAACGTAACGAACTATAATCACAGTTAAATATGAAAGAAGGTTTATTATTACGGAAAATTTGATATTACAAACTACTCGTTATTTTGGCTCAGTTGAGGTACAAAATAAAAGCAGTTCAAATAAATTCAATGAATTACAAGAAATAAATAAATGAAAATGAATAAATGAACAAATAATAGTTCTATTACAAAAAAACAATAATAGTATTTCACTAGTCGCTTGTTCATTCATACATTATCAAATATTTATGAAGCTTAATATATACATATATATATATATATGTGTTTATAGGTATATAATTAAAATGAGACATTTAATTTAACCTGTCCAGTTGTCGAAACAGTAGATAATTCTATACTATGAAGAGTCTTTTTAACCTAAAATTATATTGACAAAAATTGAAGAACATCAAGTGTCAACTGTTGAATTTCAATTCGTTATTATTAACTTTTTTCACCAGAAAATATATTGTTTCATTCAATTGTAATCAAATACACGCTATGCGTATCATTTGTACTTATCTTCTATAACTAAAAAAACACTTACTTGTTCTGAATTTAACATTGTCTGTTTTGCTGCTTTATGTACAATTTTTGCTTCGTAACGTTGCAAACATTGTTGATAGTCGTACTTCCAATTATCAAATTCTTGTATTAGTTCAATAAATTTTTCTCGATCAACTTCAACTTTTATTATTTGAGGTATTACTATACCACTAGCCTGTTGTACTTGACCTACAAAAGAATAATGATTGTAATTGTTACATTCAGATTTGATATTGTTAAAACTAGAATCAATAAAATGTTGAAGAACCAACGATGTATAGCTAATGATGGTGATTCTGTTTCAGATTTAATAGAAGTATGAATATATGGAGATCTAGTAAAATGGATATTGATGAAACCTTTTTATCTGTACCTCCTGTGCCTTTTCCTCCACTTGTTTTACTGGCTGTTTGCGTCAATTTTGACTTATTAAAGATTGATGCATATAAATGATTTCTAAAAAAAAGAAGAAAACAAATATGATTAATTAAGATCATATAATCTCTAGTATAAGATAAATACCCAGTAGTCGAATGTTGTAAAATAACGTAATTAAATGATGTTGGCATATCTTTTGTTAATTCATAATATTGAGATTTAATTGTCATAAATTTCCATGGCTAAAAAAAGATGATAAAGAAGTGTGTATAGTAAAGAATTACAGAAAAATAGTTATTATTCATACACTGGAAGTTTTAAGTGTTTCTGTAATATTTCGTTGAACAAGTCCATATTGTGAATTCGATAATATTTGTTGTTGTTTAATACGATCGATCATTTTCAAAAGAGATGATAGTTCCGAATTACTTGGAATTGAACATGAACGTCTTAGCACCGATTCGGTATATAAAGATGTTGATGCACTCTAAAAATTAGAACTATAGTTTTATCTAATAATTCAACGTTTAGTTGTATTAAACTATACATTTTGTTCATTTAACCTACTTGACTTAGTGCTAAATAAATGATACTGTTCACTGGATCAAATTGTCCAATGGTATCACATAATAGAAGACTTGTATCACGAATGAGTTCCTAAAACGATGGAAATATTCATTTTAGCGTAAATAAATTAGAAAAAAAATTAAATTACTTTATCTTGAATTGTTAGAGCGATGTTAAGTGATTGTAAACAACATTCCATAGACTGTCCTAACAATTGCAATGAATTATTTAACTCTTCCTATATAATAAAATCAAACATTTATAAAAAAACCAAAAAGATTTTTATAATAAATATAATACTTTTTGTTGTAATATAATTGAACGTAATTCATTTTCATTTTCGATAACAGGTGACGTTTGATTCAATATACTCGATTTAGAATCCACCGATTCATTACGTAATTTTGCTTTAGATGATGGTTTTTCAACAACTTCAGCCATTTTTGATAATATATCCTTGAAAAGTGAAAAATAAATAAAAATAGCAAAAACTTTTATCAAAATATTACTTTTATTTTTGGTTGCCATTCTAATGGATATTCTATGCCAAAATTATGTCCAAGTATCGAATATACTTTCCCCAAATAAAATAGAACCTAAAAGTAACACAATACTTTCGATTCTTACAAAGAAAAGATTTATAAAATGCCTTACCTTTGCTTTAACAGGTTTATCACTACCGCCTCCACTTAACTCCATAATACTCATAAGTGATACAGTTAATTTGTCTGGTAATATTCTAAATAATCAGAGGATACGATGCTTAAATCCAATACTGAGTTTATTCATAGGCAAGTTTAAAAATGTTTTCAAAGAAAGACTCAGTCGGATAAGTCTTGAAATCTGCACTCTCTCTCTCTCTCTCTCTCAAATCATCATTCCAATATAATAGTTGAAAGTCCTGTCTGACCAACGATTGGAGGAGTTGCATTTGCGGCAATCTCGAAAACTTTAGAAATGTGAATGTTGCTACAAGCAGAAAAATGATTTATTACTTCAGGATTTTTGAGATGTTTGGGTTTTTTGGGATGATTGGGATGTGAGTAATGTCAATTCAGAGACTGCAATGCAGATTATGAGAACTTTCACGCATAGACCAACTCCATGAAAATTATTTACAACTATGAGAACTATTCATTGAGAACTGTCCAGTTATACTCTAGTTAATCACAATCTTATTTTGAGGTCGAAAAGGTTTGGTATTCCTCCACTGTAGAGCTCGGGGAGAAGACGGGTGGCGTGAGAGTGAGCCATCAAGTATCATTCCAGTTCATAGATCTGAATAGTTCTCATACTTCTCATGGTTCTCAATAAATAGTTCGAAATAATTCTTATGGTTGTGAATAGTTCTCATAGTTCTCGAGGAATCATTCTTATCGTTGTGAGTAGTTTTCAAGGCGTTGGTCTGTGCTTGAAAGTTCTCATAGTCTACATAGTTGTGTGTTGTAGTAGTTGAATTAACATCACTCAAAACTCTCAAAAATTCGAAAAATCCTCAAACTTCCAGACATCCCTAGACTAGATAATGTATTAATTATCTATGTGCCGCTCGAAAGGTTCGAAGTTTTGATCTGGCGGCAAGCGCAAATTCTCCATAATATCTGCCTAACTGTGACAATTCAATGATTAATTGAGTTTTGCTTTCTCTTAGATAGATTTACATGACAATCATTAAAAAGGTGATTCAAATAAATTACTTTGCTATTTCTTTCCATTTTATTGTATCAGTTTCAACTGTTTTTTCTTGTTCAACAAAATCTTCAACAGCCTATATTTAAAAATAAAGAAAACAAGTCGTTATAAACATATTTACGTCTCCTATTCATCATACTAAATTAACAGCATTCGTATATTTTCGTCTTTTTCTCTCTTGCAAACAATCCCATGCGTATATTTCTAATAGATCGATAAATATTGAGCTTAAATTTAGTTGAATTTGAACCAGTTGACGTTGAATTGGAAATTGCATCGGTGCTATCTAAGACAAGAAGAACAATATCACTCTTAAAACTATTAGTAAAGTATGTTAAAATACCCACATCAGACAAATTAGATATTGATCGAATTTCTTGCCAACGTTTTGTTAATATGTTCGATATTAGAAGCAACATTTCAACAGCCTAAAAAGGTAGTGAAATGTTATTCAGATTAAATTAACACTAATTTTTTTCTCTAAACTCCATTCATGTACTATCTATCCGTTAAAAGAATAGACTTGATCAATTATAAAATAACTCAAGAATGAAAAAAGTCTCGCGATTTTATTCATTCGAAAGAGCCTGTTTCCGTCCGTACGGGATCGAATTTTTTTAGGGTTCTGAGATTGGTATCACGCGACTGATAATAACCTTCAAACTAGATGAACTGGACGTAATTGACTATGCTGAGTCTCATGGTAATGTTTGTTTTTAAAAAAACATAGACTAGTAGAAACTTAGTTTTACGAAAAATATCGAGTTTTGACGATTTTCACCAAAAATTAAGGAGTTTATGTTTGATTCAGAATTATTTTAAATCACTTGAGAACTGTAGAATAAACTTCATTTTAGATGTTAAACATGATTTCATAACTTAAAAAGTCAAATAAGTTATTGCTTATTAACGGAGATTTCTGGAAAACCATCTGAAAATACAGTTAAATCTCAACCGCGTGTTGATCTCATAGTCAATAAATCATGTTTAGGATATAAAATGAAGTTTGTTCTACAGTTCTCAAGTGATTTAAAATAATTCTGAATCAAACATAAATTTCTTAATTTTTGATGAAAATCATCAAAACTCGATATTCTTCGTAAAACTAAGTTTCTACCAGAATTTCAATGTTTTGTTTAAGACAAACATTGTCACGAGATATCAATACTTTTCGAAATAAAAAGATCAAATAACAATACGAATAACTACTTCGATCAAATAATTTCGTTTTTGCCCATTAGTGCGTGAATCTTGTGCAAGTTTTCGAATAATTTCAATTGATTTTAACATTATTTCAGCTGCATCAAATTCATGATTAAGACCCAATAAATTATCATATATTATATCGTTACGCTAAGATAGACGATAACATTGATACTCGATAGCACAGTGACAATTAAAACTGTACACACTTGAATAATTTCTTGAAAACTGTAGTACATTGAATTATCGAGAGAATCGGTACATTTTGTCAATATTAACGAATGTAATAATTGATTTTTTCTAAAGATATACGGAATATATGTGTTAAATATTGATTAGAGTATTCATTATTAAACATAGATACCTTGCTGTTAAAAGTGAAGCAGCATAAGCAATACTATAAACTTTATTTATCTTTAATTGTGCAATAGTTTCTAAACGTTTAATCGCTGTTTCTAAAATGGCTTTCCTCTGAATATAATTAATAACTTTATATATTAATATTTCAACAATTATTTTTAACTACTTACTTTTTTATAAGCATACGAATCGTCCAATGTATTCTGTTGTGCTAAAGCATCAGAAATTACCGCTACAGAACGAAACCAATGAGTTTCATCTATTGGCAATTTCTAAAAAAGATATTTAAAATCTAAATTTGTTGAACGAAGTTGAGATGCATCTATTCACTTACTTGTCCTTGTATGGCTAATTCAATCGCTTGTTCGAATCGTTTTTCATGTAAAGCAATTTCACCTAGTAGTACACACGCTTTTTTCTCCGTTATACTATCATCGTATATCTGAAAAGAAAATTTTAGTTTATATATGCTGATAGTAAAATATAGTTTTCAATTTACTTTTGCACTTTTTAGAACTTCTTGTAAAACATCTTTTGCTTCATGAATATAGTTGAGTTCAAATAGAATTTGTGCTGTTTGTAACCAAATATTTCTAAGAATTAATTTATTTAATGTCTGTTTATCACCAGGTAATTCGCACGATATTATTGATTTATCATCAGTAGCCTTCGAAAAGAAGAAGAAAAACTTTCATAGAGTACAGAAATATTTCGAAAATTGTACATACGGCGAGTGTAGAAGAATTTTTATTTGAATATGCTGATGTTGCATAAGACTTAGCTTCACTTCTTGTACCAATCATTGTTTCAAATTGCGCCTCTTCTTCGGTTTGTTGAACAAGTAATTTTGTGTAAATAAGCATTTCAGAACGAGAACTAAACACATAGAAAGTTGTAAAAAATACTATTTATATCTTATAGCATATGCTTACGTTGCCAAATCTTCTTCTTTGATTCCATATGGTCGTGCTAAAAGAGCTACTTGCTGCATTGAATCAATTAAATTTAATTCTTGACAAACTTGTTGAATTCTTAAAAAGTTGAATACAATTTAGTGTGATGAATAAGTTTGTGAGAAAATAAGAGTTAATTACCGTAAAAGAACATAAGTTTTCATAGCTGCGCTTTGAACTATGGAATGTCCAATTAGACGCATTAAACTGAGTATTGGCAAGCAAAAATGATTAAAACCATATTCACGTAAAAGATTTATTAGCATATCAAAATAATAAAATGATAATAACTAAAAATAATCGATCGACTAGCGAATATCCAATATAATTTCACGGTCAAACCTGTTTTGATCTACTTACTGGTTTCGATATAGTATTTCGATTAATACCACGTTGTTTAGCTGTTGGAAGTGCAAAGGTGGCTAACGTGTCTTCGTTCGGTAAATACAGTGCCCAATCTATTAGACTTTTTGAAGTTGACGTTTCGATCACTGGTTTACTCTTAAAAAGCGAAAAATAAAGGAATAAATAAAAATTTTAAATTCTTATTCTCAATCTAACCTGTACAGTTTTATCACCCGGTTTGCTTCCTCCCGCTCCTTTAGCCGGTTGCTCTGATTTTTTCTCAACTTTCGGAGATTTTTTACGTGCTTTTGAATCTGTTATTGTATCTACTTTCAAAAAATTCCCCTGTTGTTGCTGCTGTTCAAGTTCGACTTGTTTAGTTATTTCAATACAATCATTTAAACCACACTGAAAAGATTGCGAAACAATGTTTCAAATATATTAGAACTATGACCAGAGGCGTCGGAAGCGTGAGTAACAATTTCGTGAGGATTCTTTCCCATGAAACTGATCTTTAAAATATGTCATAAGAACCATGATCTGGCTCACTTATTTCTGTGACATATTGGCTTCTTCATCCTCTGATATATAGCAAAATTGATAGACTATAACTAGCGAACGAAACAAAATGTGACAATACATAAGGATGACATCTGCTTTATATATAACCTGCAAATTTGGAGTACAGAAAAAAGACAAGGCAAATATGATGTGGAATGTAATACATAATTTAATACAGAAGATAAGAAGTTTACCTTAAAAATTTTCTCCTCCTCTCTATTGGCTATTATATAATGTATTTTGAACTAATAGGAATGTGATCCGATAGTAAGAATGAAAGAACAGCAATTTGAGCGCGTCAGCTAACCTGCCATAATCTCATAATAAACCAATATGCTTTTTGTAAATATTCAACATATTCTGGTCTGTTTCTTCTACATATTTGAGCTAATAAAATGTGACAACGACACAAGTATTCTAAGCGTTTAACCTCATTTATATCGTTCACATTTAAGTCGGATAATAGATGATTAGGACCTATAATAGTTTAAAACTAAAATACTGAAGACCTATAAAAACTTAAATTTTCTATTGTACCAGAAGGTTTTGTTGGACCAATATGACCCATATCAGGTAAACTTCCAGCTTCACCCATTTGAGTATCACGTTTGTTTGACATATTAGAATGTTGTCCTGCTTCAACATTAGCTCCTTAAAAAAACGAAAATATACTTGTAAGAAGAAAATGATCGGCACTTGCACACTATAATCACATCCTATACTGTAGGTACATGTAAGAATGAGAGTGAGGGTGTGCTTATTTTGTACAAGCACGATCGAATATAAATCATATTTTTTTCTAACTGTAGCTAAATCATTTCTACTTAATAAGTTAATCATCTCATTTAGTTTAATAGAAAATATCATCTAGAAATTTTTTATTTAGTATTAACGTCTTACCATTTTCATTTGTTTGTTCTTCTTTTAATGCTCTTTCTGAAGTCATTAAAAGATCAATAGCCCAATCAATTAAATCAACAGCATTATCTATCAAGTATTCGTTACTGTATAAACAACATGCTAATTCAATAATATAATCTATTTTTTGCCAATATGTCTCATGAGACTAAAAATTTATGATAATGAATAATAATTAATATCATACTGTACGTGACTCACTTGTAATGTGCCAATTGCATTTTGATATGCTTGAATGACAGCATTACGTGTTTTAGCCATAAGAGCAACATGTCTCCACATTCTAGCTAGTGATGATTCTCCTTCTTCTCGAAACTTTTGAATATCCATAGAGATAGATAATCCTAGTTTTGATTTGATTAATACTCGATATTTATAAATGATAAGTCGATGTTTTGTACGAGGTAATACTGATAGTGCTTGATCCATTACATCAATGGCTGTGGTCCATTGATGCTACAAAACAAGAAAAGAAAACAAAAGTGTGATTTTATAAAGGAGTTAGTTGCATAATTTACCCTATCAACATAAACTTGAATTAGAACTCCATAAAATGCCGATCGAACAGCTGCATCATCATCTTGTTTAGCGGTCACTTCTTCCTCTACAATGTTAGCTACTTGACTTTTCTCTTTTTTTAGTGTTGTGGTTGTAGATGAATCACTAACAGATTTCTTTCCATTTGTTATCGATTTCGTTGATTTTACATCCTGTGATTTATCAGTACCCGAATTAATTTTACTCTAAAGATTAATAAATGATGGTAAATTGATGAAAACACCAGTATGGAATGATGGTCACTGAGTAGCTGAGTAAATAGAGGATATTTACATAATAGTACTCTCGAAACTTAAGTAGATTCTTTCTTTTTACCATCAGCGATCAGATGAATGTTTGGAACACTATTTTTTGTCCAGTTAATAAGCAAACGAATTTACCTGATCATCTTTTGAATCTTTAGCTAATGACTTTGGAGAAACAGAATTAATATAATGATTTAATTCATTCAACAAATCCATCAATAAACATCTTTCGAGCTTTCGTTGTATCATCGGACGACAATTATTCCAAAAATGTCGAGCAATATGCATCGTCAATTCGTACAGTTCAGCTTTTGATGCATAACTATAGAAAAAAATCATTTTTCCTTATAGGTTTTAATCGTGGAGAGACCCTTAAAATGACGAAAACACATGTGGCTAGAGGCTAATAGAGCCCGATTTTTGATATTTTACTTCTCTATATAATGATAAACGCCAAAAGTCAAAATTTCGAAAAATTTTCGTTAACTTTCACAAAGAATGTTTTCCTAATCACCAATCTAGACTGATTATAAAAAATTGGGCTCTATTACTCCTTAGCCATGTGTGTTAACTTCATTTTAAGACCAATCCGAGCTCTTTGCATCGCTCAGTTACGGAGAAATCCGGCAGCTACGAAGTGGTATGAACGCTAAGTTCGCTTTTGACATAAAGTCATGGCTGTTAGTATACGATGCATATTTTAGAGCTTCTATTTGAAATTCTTATAACTTTTGGTTGGAACGTCACCTAGAGTTGGAAGACAGTTCATTTTAATCAGAAATGTTCGCTCTATAACCCTGCCGCTTTAGAGCTACTTTTTCTCTTGATTTCGTATTGATAACATACAGGTAGTGGAAAAGTCAGTTTTTCAGCGCTTCCGGGAAACTGCTTGGAAAACTTGCAGAAATCTTCGGTGAAATCTTACTGTTATACATGCAGATAGCAGATATCTTGGGCTATCTATTAATATGCTTAGCTCAATATTGACTTTTTCACAAAAATTTCATATTTGAGAGTGGAGGCCTTAAAATATCAAGCCGTCAACGACAAACCTTGCTGCTTCAGCGAATATACCCAGTGCCTCTTTTCTATCTTGCTTTTGTCCAGCAATAGTTTTCATAAGACATTCAGCATGTGCACAGCACGCTCGTCCAACATATTCATTGGCTAACGATAATTGAAATCTAGGTAAAAATAACAAAATACTTTCAGTGATAACTGGGTAATTGAGCGTCGTTTTTTTACTTGTCAACTTTTTTTGTTTGAAACAGTGTTATTATTTCTCGGGCCTTATCACGACACAAATTTGTTACTTCAACATCATTTGCTCGATTTCCAATTATTGATAGACGACACCATAATTGTAATTCAATTAACGAATCGGGCCATGAACAACTACCAACAAATGATACAGTCTAAAATCAAAATAACACATGAGGAGTGGATTTTATTTGCTGTTGAATAATGAATACCTTTTTCAAATCGAGACCATCTTTATAATCGGACCACCCACTATCTAAACGGGATAAAGCATCAACAGCTAATACAGCCCGACTCAATGTATTTTGACTGGATGGATTATCCTAAAATCGAATCAAAGAAAAACAAATATAAAATATTTCTATGATGATCTTTGATCATAATTTTTATTTTTTCTTTCAGCTTACATCTTCATCTCCTAGAATAACTGTACTCTTTGGTATTTGCTGTAAAAGTTGTTTTATTGTTATCCACAATTGCAGTACTGGTTGACGATCTTTAATTGAAATTATATCCAGTGAATGTTCGCCATTCGTTCGATTTATAGCATATTCACATATCTAAAATGTGAGAAAACATTCTACAATTATTTTTTTGGTAATAAATCATTATATAAAGTATAAAGTCAAGCATCTTAATAATATTAGTGATGTTTCATAAGGATAAAGTGACACTTTAGTTTTAAAAATAGCTAATTTCAACATACTTCTAAAGCTGTTTTTAAATCATCAGTTTTTGCTGTTGATGACGGTTGTATTTGTTCTGTTTTAGTATCTTTTTGTCCGGCACCTTTTTTTCCAACAATTGGTTTTTCCGGAGTTGTTTGTACATCTGCCGGTGGTTCAACCATTTCTGGTTTCAGTGTTGGAATAATGTAGGCAGTAGCTAATGCTACACACAGATTAACAACGAGAAGAATTTCTCTTAAATAAAAAGAATTTTGCTAAATTCTTACACCGTAAATAATATTCGTCATTTTCGTACCTTTCATGTCCAACTTTTCTTAAAGCATTGACAACATTGACTAATTGTTCAATAATTATCCGATGTCTATCCGAATAAAATAAATGTCGATTATAATTCCATAAATATTCACCAGCACAACAGATTAACCAACTTTCCGCTAGTAAAACGCCAATGTTAGCACCTTGAGAAAAATGATTGCACGCTTTTGTTGAAAGATTGTTCAACCATTGACTGAAAAGTATATAAGAGAAATATTGACTTTTGATACATATGAAACGGTCATGCTTTTACCAGTAATGTTTCCAATCATTGTCTGATTCTAATTGTGCTTGTACTTTACTTGCGGAGGGAACAGTTGGCATGGGTGGACGTACCGGAACATCAAATAGTTCAACACCACGACTACGAATAAATTCGATTTGTGCCTAAAATAAAATTTATCAGATAATTTTAAATGCATATTTTCGAATATATACGTACTTCTCCTGCAATAAAATGAACCTCAGCCAATATTCTTAGTAAATCTCGTTGAAATAAAGATAGAGATGAGGCATCTTTGTCAGCTGTACTACTGTAAAAGATTAAAAAAAACTTGATTTTGACAATTTAATAATAAAGTGCATTAGATATATACTTTTCGGTTTGTTCTGAAAATAATTTTCGTCTTTCATCTGTATCATGTAAGAGACAGAAACGAGCTGCTGTTCGACAAATATCCCATATTTCTTGTTTTCGTGCAATCATAGTTAAATCAGCCCACAATTTCAAACTAACCGAAAAAAAGACAATTTATTAGGTAAATTCATAGTTTTACTAAATATAAACTATTGTAACTAGGTATGCACCATTTACAGTTTTTTACCAGTTAACTGCAACTGTGAAAACTGTAACTACTCATAACTGTGTGCAAATATTCTAGAGTGATTAGTCTTGTACGACCTGCATACATTCTCGTTCTTAAAATGTATGAAAACCATAGAAGACTAACTCACTCTAGAATATTTGCACACAGTTATGAGCAGTTACAGCTATGACAGTTACAATTATAATAATTACAGTTTTACAGTTAACTGTAACTGGTGCATGCCTAATTGTGACTTATTCAAATTTATCATTATTTCATCATTATTATTTATTTTTTACCGTTTATCCTGATTTGTTTCTCCAATAATTCTTTCATAGTGTACAGTATTTTGTAAACATTTTTCATAATGTTCAGCAAAACCTTTTAATTGTGCTGTTGGATTAGCACGAATTTTTCCAATAGCTACAAACAGGTATAGAAATTATCATAGAATTTAATTGAAAACTTTATTCCTTACCATTTGGATTTTCACTGTCTAATACCACATTAAATGCGTCTGGTGCAAGTAAATTACATGCTTCAATAAGTAGAGCACGTTGATTTGACTTAGCACCAACACTTGCTTTTCCAGCTTGTTCTATAATCATAGCTACTTTGTCTTCATCTGAATCTGGACGTTTATATAATTCGGTACGTACATTTAATCGATCTAAAGCCAAATTAATACGTTCAGTATAGACTTCATGATCATCTAATGTACGAGCCTAAAAGAGGCAAAAGAGTACTATGAAAAATATTGTAGTCATCGACAATCAATTGAGAAAGTAGCTTCATAGTTGATCTAAAATATAATAATATTGTACCTTTAAAAGATTTGTTTTAGCTGAATCTAATTGTTCAATATCTTCTTCGATTTTTGCTAATTCAAAGTGTAATTGACTTCGTAATTGCCAATTTAAACTAAAAAATACAAACAAATTAATTCATTAATTATCAATCAAAGAAAGTAGTCAAAAATTAAGTTACCTTTGCAATTTTTCCAAAATATTTGCTATTGTTGTCAATGGTTTTCGTATTTTATTTCTTAAATTTGTTTGTAATAAGGGTAAACATAAATTCCAAATGTAGATACAAGCCGTTTGAATTAAATCAGATTGAGATATACGAAATAGTGTTTCTAGTGATTCTTCACACATTTCAATAGCACGCATACGAGTCTAAAAGAACAATAAGTTCAGATTTGAAGTATTTTGAAGTATAATAATGTGGAAAATGTCGTCATACATCGAATGAACTTTTAATGTATGTTTCTTCATTTTCACCCAAATGTTTAACTAAGTAATCTGCTTGAAGTAGTGTTACTTCTAAATGTCGATCCGCTTCCTTCAAAAAATAAAAGGAAAATTTGAACATCATATGGATAAAATATCTAAATTTCAAAAACCTACTTTTAATCGAATTGTCATTAATGCATCTATAACAACTTTGGTTAAATCGGTATAATGAATTAATAATGAGAGACGTCCAAGTTCCAACAATAAACTATGTCTATAAAGAAGAGACGTTAAAAAAATAAATATTCTATGAATAAATTGTCTTCATCTACTTTTCTTGTTGTGTCAACGATGTTGATGGCGTCAAGTTCAAATCCTTCTTCTGAGTGGATGTAGTACGACTCCCACTAGAATATCAGAGAGACATTCAGAACAGAGACAATTAGAACATACTTTAATAATCTACGTACTCAATATTTTTTGATTGACTTGTTTCTCCTGCTAGTATGTTTTCGTTGTCTCTTGATGGTACATTTGAAAATTGAACAGATCTATCTCTTGGAGTATTTGTATTTAAATAATCGTATCTAGCTGTCTGACCTCGAACAGCACTTCGTTGAGGATAAGCCATTATACGATCAAATACATTTTTCATTTGTTCACGATCAGTCGATACTGTTTGATGAATTTCTCTACAAAAGAAACAAAAACGTAAACTAATTTTTCAGACATAGTTAAATTAGTTAACAATACCGGTGCATATTCGCTAATTCAATCAAAATAGTATTGTACAATAAGCTCTTGCCGTAAGAAATTTGTTCACCATGAGAAATTAAATCCTGTGCTGACTAAGAATAAAAAAGACAGCAAATCAAAACAAGTTAAAATAACAGAAATGACTTTAAATACGTTCTCGTACTGTATATTGTAAAACGTTAGATAACAACGGCAAACTATGTTCTGAGCACAATTCAAGTAATTTATGACTTGTTGTTTTCGCTGAGTTGATATTGGATGCATCCAAATAACATCGAACTAATTCACTACAATAAAATGGAAGAAATATCGATAAATATTCGATAGTCTACTCTTTCCAGAGTAGTCTCAAAGAGTTCCATCCCGACCATACTCGAGAGAGTCCTGATATACTTTCACTTACAATAATAATTGTGCACGCCATAAAATATCCGGATCATTGATTGTTGTCAGAGTATCAACAACTTCTCTTAAACTATCGCATAAATATTGTCGATATGTATCACGTAAAAATGGTCGAATATAGTTGTAGTAAATAACTGACGCGTTGTAAACCAAAAACTGATACCTAAAATTAGAACAAACAGCGCAATCATATTCTAAATTTCCTAGTATTGACTTTACCTATTCGAACTAGATGAAAAGGATAAACATTTTTGAAGAAAGGGTATTGCATTACGTAAACTAGCCTAGAAAAATATTATAATAAATAGACTAATGTTAAGGACATCTATAAACATTTATACATAGTCTCTGGCATTGTATGGCATGTACATTCGAAATTGACTTAAATAAG
>CAJNOQ010003879.1:0-18886 GCA_905250885.1 Didymodactylos carnosus
GTGAAGGTATACAATTTCAATTTTCTACTACCGGCCCAGAAGGAAAAATTACACCATCTGATATATTTTTTACTATAATTGATGATAATGCATCATATGTGATGCATGGACGTCTCAGTCAAAAGTTCCGTGCATCACATATGATGCACCGGACACTCAACGTGTTAATAATAATTTGTTAGGTTGTTAGGTATTCAAAATACAGTGCAATCCGTCTATAGTGAACCTTTAGGAGACGTGAAATTAGTGGGAAGAAGTATTTTAAATTAAATTTTTTTTCCACTTTTTAGCAACTAAAACTACATTTAAAAAAATCAGTACGAGTAAAAGAAGTAAAATGAATAGAAAAACACCTAGTGGTACCGCAAAACGAAAAATTAACAAAGAAAAAGAAGCAAAGCGTGAATCTTTAAGGGCTCCCCACCCCTCAAAAAAAGCATTTTTCAACAAAAAACTCGATTTGGACATTTATGCATAGTTGTATAGCCCAATATATCTGCTTTCGAATGCACTATGATTTATTGATTCTACGATGATTTTTGAGGGTTTTACAGCGGTTTTTCTAAGGCACATCAAAAACTGATTGATTTTTATGGTTTTTACGTGGGAATAACGCTTACATATGGCAAAAAGTACGTCGCACATGTGTCTACATGTGCTCATTCGATTCGCCATAGCCGATAACCTATGACGAACTGCTCTCAGACTTTTTCCTGTACCACTTTCCAAAAAAAATCGCGATAATCAAAGGAGAAACTTGTTTTGCGCTTTTATCGAAACTGGTTTTTTTGTTTTACCTGATTGTGCGTCAAAGATTTCTCCGCCATTTTAAATGTTAGAAAGCTCGGGAAGGTTTTAAAATGAAGGTAAATATCGGTGCTACAACCTAACAAAGCCGAAATTTTTGTTTTCAATTTATTTGTTTACAAAAAACTCGCGTTTTCTAAAAAATTAATCTAGGTTTTTCGAAAAAACTGTCTAAAAAATTTAATTTTTTTTTCTCAAAAATCCGGCTTTGTTAGGTTGTAGGGGCAGGTCTTCTGTACATTTTGACACCACCCCGAGGTCCGTATCATTAAAATTGAAAACAAAATCTTTGATACATGGCACCTACTTTTTGACCCTTGATGTTACAATAACTCGCGAAAAACTCAATGTTATGAGCTCAAATTTTTACTGAGAACTATCAATGGTCAGATACATACTCAATAAAAATCTCAGTAAGATTGGGTGTTCTGGGAAAAAAAATTTTTAGAGGGGAGGGGGGCCCTTAATATCAAAGATTTCTAAAATAGACACATTCTTAAAAACTCAAAGCAACACAAACTCTACCCATGGGGAAATTTTAGTAGGTACACGCGTGAATATCGTGAAATGAATTGTGGTCGCACGTGAACATCATAAAATGGTGTGTGAGCACGCGTGAAAAATATATTCCACTTGTGACAATGGGTGAACTGGTCACGAAAACGTTTCGCGTCATATTTTTTGTACGTGATCATAGGTGAAAGTCGTGAAGTGTGTAGTGGCCACATGTGAATTTCTCATGTTAAAATTTCCGTAAAAAATATCACTTGCGGACACGCATGAAAATGTTTCCTACTAATTTCATTGTGAAAAATATCTTCACATTTATTCGCATGTCAGTGTTTCACGCAACCCATTTTGTAAATAATATTCACGCTTAACCCCAAGCGACAAAATTCTTACGTTTCACGCGCTTCCACGTGAGAAATCTTTTACAGGTGTGAAATGTCGTGAAGATTGAGCGGCAAGCATAAATACAAATTTCTCTTATATCTTTCGAAAGTTGTACATACATACAGATGAAAATCTTTGCTGTAGACCGAAGGTATTTGCTGTAGAAATATGCCTGGGAATCATCTTGTTCTCGGGGAGGAAGTATTAACTAAAAAAGTTGGAAAAAGTTGGAAATTAAGAAAAAAGATTTAGGAAGTTTACGAGTAATCACGCGTGGGAACTTTTTTACACGTGATAACTCGTGAGGATTGATTCGACAAGTATGAATATGAGATTTATTCAGTAGTTTCTCAGGCAAGTTAGCTGAATAGTAGTATCGTAGATTTCTAATTCAAAGTACCCGGGTTCGACTCTTACTTTGCGGTGATATATATAAAATGTGATAATTTAGAAACTAATGGTCACACGTGCAAAAAGTTATAGATGAAGTTGCATTGATGAAATCTGCATTATACCTTGATCATGGTGACCATGTATAGTCAGTTGACTATAGATGGTCGGCATGGTCAAGATTTTTTCACACGTAATCACGCGTGAAGATTGTTCATTTGTGTACACGTGTGAAGATTTTTCACGCGTAGCCACGCGTGTGATGTTGCAACAACACGACCAAACTGTCGTGAAACTTGCTGTCTTTACCTACAAAATTTCTTGAAAGTCCAAGCTGATATTTCACGATCCCTCACGCGTGAAAAGTCGATAAAATTTCCCATGGGTACTGTTTTAACTAATACTGACATCAATACTGCAAGTACCAGTGCAGCTACTGAAATTAAAGATGTAGAAGATAATGAAAATATTCATGAATTTCACGACCAGGAACACAGCATATCCATTACCGACTTAGACTCTGATAGTAGCAGTATCATCAGTGATAAAGATGATAATCCTGTGACAAATGAAAATATTGCTAGAGAAGCTATAACAAATGACACTATAGAATATGGAGACTCCAACACATGGTCAATTATTTTGAATGAAAAAACAATTGATGATATAATAAAGAACCTTCCGGTGCAGAATTTAGATGAATTAGATTTTTCAAATTCAAAAATTGTATCAAAAAGTCAAAAGATATTTTTCAAAAATATTTTTTTCCGAACACTGTTAAATGGAGAAATTAAAAGAAGGGAATGGCTGATTGAATGAATTGTGTTTTTGACAGTGTCTGGTTATTACGAAATAAATTTTATTCATAATGTATTGACCTCTACTTATGTGCTGCTTTCTCTGCCATCTTCTATCCACGTTTATGATTACATGTGATTATAAACCAATTAGATTTTTTTTGTGTTCTGAATTATATGCACACTGTAATGTAATATATAATATAGGTTGCAGCTATTCTGTACAAGTTCGGCAGATGCTCGTGTTCGAAGGACTAAGAGTTCATTATTGTTTACTTAAACTTATTATCGATATACTGCTTTATTATGCATGTATTTTCGCGCCTAGTAAACCCTGGCCAAAGTCGTTAGAGATGAGTGAACATTGGGAAGAAAATTTTTGGATATTGATGTATTGATTTTTTTGTTATTATTATTCGTTTTTCTTTCCATCGAGCTGAAAAGATGAAGTCAGTGTTCTTTCATATACATATGATATATCGTTATCTACCTTGAACCTATCGTTTTTTTTTTGTTTGTGATGAGGCATGTGTGACTCACTCTGCAGAAGAAAAGCTAAGAAAACTATACTATTTTAGCCTGAATTGTCGCCTCCAGTTTGCTAAAGCAAAAAAAAGGTACGTTCTGAAGAGTCACCACTGAAGAATGAAGAACTTCTTACGGTTGTCGGAGATGTGTTGATCTATTAAGTTGAAAGTTTTCGATAAAGTAAGAAAAGAGCGATCCCTTTTGTTTTCTACTACACTTTTGTATTTGAAATGAAAATTTTCATACAGTATGGATTTAAACTTCATATGATCCACTACTTTCTGATTGGAAATATTTTTATACTCATCGTTTTAGATTAAACTATAAATGACTTCGTCGCACGAGCTTTCCACGTTTGATGTTCCTGAGACTAAACGGCACCAGAATGGTCACACAATTTACAAAATTGTTTTACAAGTATGTAATCTCCTTGGCGGTGTCTGTAGTAGAGTTTCTTATTCGTGTTTTTTAGGTGACTCCAAATGATTTAGCCGAAAGTCCATATGAGGTACAAAATCTCTGAGCATAGATAATTAGTTATCTCGTTATATTTTGTTTAAGCTCGTCTACTGGAAACGGTACACAGAAATTCGTGATTTATATGAGATACTTCATCGTTATCATATAGCTGTATATCGTCCTGGAAAATTTCCACCATTTCCTGAAAAATCTCGTTTTAATGGTAAATTTCTATTATTACTTTTAATTTAATGATAAAAATGTTTTCTTTTAGAAAAATTTAAACCAAGTGTGATAGAAGAAAGACGTTTAGCAACAAGAGAATTTTTAAATTTTGCTCTAGAACGATTACATTTACGTACTCATGACGCATACAAAAATTTCTTTCAGGTATATATGCACCCATACCGAAATGAGCAAAGTAAATAATCTCTCTTTTCTAAAAGTACATCACCGACAGTTTAGTATGACTGAGTGCTCTAAACATCTACCAAAGTTTTCTTATAAAAAAACAATATTCTGAAGTTAAAAACTTGGATTTCAAGAAGATTTTTAGAATGTTCGAAAAGGAAACGTGATAAACCGAAACTATAATCGTACGCATCGAAAACATGTCTGTCTAATTTTTCGGCTCACTAGAATTTTGTCAATTTTTAGCGTTTTTTCCAATAACTTTCGATTCTTTTCCGATTTGCAAAAAATATCGCTAAGCGACGATCAGCTCAGTCTGAGAAGCTGAATCAGCCATGCAGTCTTATCAGGGCTGAATCAGAGTCTGGATCAACTCCAAAACAGCTAAAAAGTATGTTCCACAAAACTTATTTTTTCTTCTTGCAGCACTGATAAGGATATTCAGTTCTGAATCAGTAAGAAGCTAAGAAGCTCAATTTTGGAAATTGTCTTCCTTCAGAAACCCAACCTGCTTCCGTCACCAGATTCAGAGCTGATTGAGCTTCTCAGAATTTTTTCTCTGAATCAAGAGATACATTTTAATGCAGTTTGATTCAGCCCTAATACAATTGCATAACTGTGTTTTTCATAGGATTTGGTTAGCAATTCTGGGAACTTTTAACTTAAGAGTAAAAATAGGTGAACTGAGTCTTAATCATTTTTAGATTTCTTTTGACAACATTTTTCAGAAGTGCTCAGAATGAGAGGGACACCTTTATTCAATTCGGGTGTTTCTATTTTCCATAGTATAGAACGGTGAAAAAGTTTTGTTATCTGATCAAACTAGTTCAATCATTCAACCAACACGTATATGGACGCCGAATTTAAATGAACAACAACAAGAACAGCAACAATCAGAATCATTTCCCACTGTAGAAAAGAAAACGATTGTTGATGAACACATAGTTGGTCAATCACAACCAACACCAAGCGATGTTCTCATCGATATCGATGATGATCAACTCGAGAAACTAACTAAAAAGTCAGAAAAAATAATTGATGATTTAGCCGATTTACAATTTGATCAACAAGTGCAATTAAAAGAAGAACAAGATGAATTTATAAGTGTTGAAAACAGTATTGATGAAGCGATGAGTAAGATAATTCAAAAAAGAAAAGAAAGAATACACCTTTTAAACGATATTTTCTGTTTTAGATTTAATTTCGCTACCATTAAATTTAGATAATAATAACGACAGCGAAAAGATCGCGTGAAAATGAATAAATTAAGTCTTCATATTAAGAGAAGAGAAAAAAGAAATGTGTATTTTTTACGTTAAATCATTTCTCTTCTTTTTGTATGTATTTTTTAATAATTTAAACTGTGATTTTTCTGTTTGTAATTAAATTAATGAATGTTGTCGTTCCAAAAGCTATATCTTTTTTATTATAAATATTTAACAAAGTATGCATTTTGAACTTACTTCTATTTTAATAGTATTATCTATTCTGACTATTGGATTATTTAGATTATATAATTTTTTATGAATTTTAATTGATCTTCGTGTTTTCTGTTGTATAAAGCTCGGCTTAAGTAATATGTGCTTCTTTCATAGAAATACACATTCGTCACCACAGATAATTTGTTTTTATAACAGAGGACTTGAATGAGAAAACTACTGCATTAATAGATAACACGTACTTGCGATTTGAAGATATTTTTTAACAATTGATAAAGCTCTCGTATCGTTTTAACCACGCATTTTTATTAAAAATTCAACTACAGATTCATTGGTCCATGTAAACATTTTCGTTTTCCAGACTGCTGAATCACATAGATAAAAACGTAGTATAACATTATTAACACTGATTGCCCTTCGACCGTTATAAAAAAACAGCGTAAACTCGATTATATAAGAAAAAATTTTTGAGGTCGATTTTGCTGCGCATGTGCAAGTATTTAGACGAGAGACAATCATTTGTTTTCCGTTTAAGTAACACTGATTACCACATAAAAATCGTTTCGTTGTTCACTTTCTATATAATATATCCGAAGAGTCTCTTGAAAGTCTGTTCGATAATTTGCAATCTGGAAGTACGGTAATATAGTTTAATATGGTAACAAAAAATATTGAACTTTTTTTACATCGTATTGTTATTGAAAGATTATATGACGAAATATACAGTATTTATGCATGTCTCATAAAGAACAAATATATATTTCTTATATACTTTTTGTGTTACTTTTTTGGAAGCTGATAAAGATCTTTTTAAAATAAATATCATGTATTTACTTAGGTTAGTTTTCTGATAATGTGCGATCATAGTTAAAATATTGCAATCAATATTTTTTCTTTCAGAATGCAGCAAGAGAGAGAAAGAGAGAGAAAGAAAAACAGAAATTCAATTCTTTCATAATCAAAATTATTTTTTTCATTTTAATTGGATTTAAACATATCATTTGAGACTTGATTATTCACTTTTATCTTATTTGTATTCAAAGTTATTCTAGGATAACTTGTATATATTATGTTGAACATTTTAACCGTTTTGATACTTCAATTTCTACAATTTTGTTATTTTTTCCTTATAGTTTACCTCCTCCTCTTCCTCCTCCTTCTACCTCCTCCATCCATGGTTGCTAACATGAGATTATATCGCAGAATCCATTGGTATCATTATAGATTTTTGATGTATGTTAAGTATCTAAATAAAAATATGAACTGTGCCGAATTATTTCCAACAAAATGGAGTTTTTTTATCTTTATATCATACATGGCCTTATTTATTAATCAAGGTACGATAGCAATTTTTGAAATAAAAATTATTCAAATATCTCTGATTTATTCTAGGTTTACTTGTAACAGCATCTAAAAATGACAAACAAAAATATTCGTATAATACAATTAGTGTCGTTTTATTTACAGAAATAGTCAAATTAATTGCAGCCATTTTTCTTTATAGAAAAAAGTATGAGATAGTTTTAATTTTTCGTAGTTTTTAGTCTAAAATCATCATTTTTATTTATATTTTTTTAGTCATAGTTTTGTTCAAATGAAAAAAGAAGTTACAGAGAATAAAATGTGTAAGATGAGTAGATGAATTAGAAAATACACTCTTCAATTTGTTTCTTTTTTCATTTCAGTAATTGTTCTCTATTTTGTTCCAAGTATTATGTATTGTTTATATAATAATTTGGCATTTGTTAATTTATCGGCATACGATCCTACCACCTATTTTCTTCTACTACAATTTCGTGTTGTTGTTACTGGAGTCATATTTCAAGTATGATAATAATATTCTAATAAAAATAAAGATTGTAATATATCATGCGTTAATTTTGTTTAGTGTTTATTTCATAAACGTTTAACTCGTATGCAATGGTTATCACTCGTTCTGTTAACATGTGGATGCATTATAAAACAATTAGAATATGCAAATAAATCGACGGATAGCTCTTCTATCAAATCAACAATATCTCCTAATTCTGTTACATCAGATACATTATTACAAGATCGTGATCTTTTATCTTACACTCAAAAGTTTTCATTTTTAAATATAAATTTATTATTTATATTAATTCAGGTTTTTTGTTCATGTTTTGCTGGTGTTTATAATGAATATCTATTAAAAGATCGAGGAGTAAATATTGATATTATGTTACAAAATATCTACATGTAAGTCTTGATAATTAAACACAACATCGTTTAAACTTAAATATTACTCGAAAATATTGAAAAATGGCACTTTATTTTTATTTTTTTTCTCTTATAGGTATGCAGATTCAATATTATGTAATTTTGTATTGTTAGCACATTTCGATCAACAAGAACCTAATATAGCTTTAAACGATAAACTGACAACAACATTCTCAATAATATTTCAAAAACAACCACTTATATTTTTAATTATATTGAACAATGCTTGTATTGGCATTGTAACAAGTCTATTTTTAAAAGCAATGGATGCTATATTGAAAACGTTTGCATCTGCTTTAGAATTATTATTTACGGGGCTATTAGCATGGCTGTTATTCTCTATACCGATCAGTTTTTATACATTTATTGCCATATTAGTTGTAGCATGTAGCATTTATTTATATTCGTTGAATCCTGTTCATAATCCACCAAAAATGCTCAATAGTGGTGAATTACCATTATCAAATTCAACAATAATGATTAATGAACAAGAAAAAAAATTTGTTGTTTAATAGAATGAGCATAATTTTAACAAAAGGCACAGATGTGTCTCTTATAACCCCGGTGATAGTCTCGTCGTGCTATAATTGGAAAAGCTATATAACTATTAGTACTTTTAATATTAACTGATAGTGAATATGCTTTTATTTAATGCAATAGAATATTTTTACCGTTTTGTTGTGTAAAATATGAATATCTGACTATTTATACTATTTATTGTTGTTTTTGTTATTCTCTTTGATATTTATGAGCAATTACCAATCAAATGACAATGTATCTATTGTCGTCAGTTCGAGAATTTAGTCATGAATGATGAACGTTATGTATCTTCCATTCTGATAATCAAAATAGAATAGACATCATACATACCATCTTAACATTTATTTTTAATATGTGATAATAGCTCGTCATTTGTTTCTTTAATTTATTAAAATTTCATATATAATAAAAACTAGTGCATGAACAAAAGCTTTTTTAATACTTTTTCTTTTTTCTTTTTTGATGCATTTCTTTCAGCTCTTAGATATTCTTTTTTTATAATATCTGTGAAGTATAATTAATCAACATATATTTATACCCAATCATTATTATGTTTGTTTTGCAGTTTCATTTGTTTGTTTTTTTTCGTTTTTTTGCTAATAATATTTACACATTAGGTTATTAAAACTTATGTTTTCATTTGTTATCTGTCCATAAATATCGTTTCTTTTTATATAAGTTTCCTTTATTACCTTTATTTAAGTTGAATTAAATAGCCAAAATTAAACATTCTTTACAAATTTATCAATTTAGTAGAAAAATCGTATTACTTTACAATAAAGAGATTATTCGAGGAGCCAAATTTGTTAGAATTGTACAAAATCCAAGAGATTGAAAAATATCAATTAACAAAAATAAGGCTTATTATTCTTAGTTAATGTCTTTAAAAAGTTAAAATTCATCTCATATCATTTTTGTTAGAATGAATAGAATGTAAAAACACGTTTGTTCAAAATATAAACTATAAATTTTATAACGCTTTTACTTTGGGAAATTGTTTTTTAAGAAAACACTGTAAGTGGAATACGTTATATTTTAAGGGTACCCTCGTCCTCTTCTTTTACCTTGTTGTCAAATGCGAAGCACACGTCTGATTGAGCTCAAATTTATAGCAGAGATGGAACATCGAAAAAGAAAATTGATATATTTTTGCAAAAATTTTTTTTATTCTCTTAGATGTTCTTATATGGGTTTTCTGAAAAACTCCAGTTTTCATCCAGGCACATTATGGCCCCTCGAAAAAATGGTCTTGATCGAGCTCAAATTTTTACTACGGATATTTCAGACCCTATCTCCGAATGGAATTTTTTTTCCAAAAATATGCTTTTCTTCTCGAGATATACAAAAAATGCTGAAAGTTAGTGGAAAAAACTAAAAAAATCTGACTTTTTTTGCGTGATTTTCAGCATTTTTCGTATATCTCGAGAAGAAAAAGCTCCGTATTTGACAACAAGGTGAAAAAGGAGGGGTCGATACCCTTAAACTGACAGATATTTCATCGCTTTTTGTTGTTCTATTCTATGTAGATTTTTGAATATTCCTACTGATTCTCAAAGATCACAACGAGTGCCTAGCGTCGTTTACGTTCACCAGTGACACACGATGGACAATAGAAATCATTCACTGTAAATTTCTTATCATATACCAAATTTCAATGTTTTCAACTATACTACTAATTATCCATTGAATTTACAGCTAAAATCATCAAATATTATTTCAAAGTAGACAAGCACAACTCGAATCACTTCCATGGTTTGACAAAAGGGAATTAAAAAGCTAAGATATTCTGTATGGCTGAGTTATCAAGAATTAGTTAAACAAACAAACGAGATTATAGTTTTATTAGGCATTGCATGACAACAATTAGTTAATTAAAATCATCAAAAAGTAAAAAGTCGATAAGATTTAGATACCATTGAACTAACGAGGGAACGTTTTTAAGTGCCCCCTCGCTTTATTAACGAAACCTAGTGGGTTATAGGTTATAGATGATGGTGATCTCAAATATGAATATGAAAGCTGCTCTTAGGGCTTCGAAGATCCGGTTTTCTGGAAAACCAGTTTTTCAGAAATTCTGAAAAACAACTAAAACTTTTCTTAATGAACCATGCTTATAGCCTGATTAAAATGAGACCTCTCCCAGCTCTACATGACCTTTCTTTGCAAAGTTATCGAATTTACACGAAGAGCCCTAAATATTCATTGTCAACTCAAAGCTACAGAAATAAGAAACTATTTTACGGCTTTTCTTGTAAATTCGATAACTTTGCAAAGAAAAGTCATGTAGAGTTGGGAGAGGTCTCATTTTAATCAGAAATGTATGGGCTACAAGCATGGTTCATTAAGAAAAGTTTTAGTTGTTTTTCAGAGTTTCTGAAAAACTGGTTTTCCAGAGTTTCTGAAAAACTGGTTTTCCAGAGTTTCTGAAAAACTGGTTTTCCAGAGTTTCTGAAAAACTGGTTTTCCAGAGTTTCTGAAAAACTGGTTTTCCGGAAAATCGGGTCTTCGAAACCCTAAGAGCAGCTCTCATATTCATATTTGGAATCAGCATCATCGATAACCTATAACCCACTTGGTTTCGTTAATAAAGCGAGGGGGCACTTAAAAACGTTCCCTCGTAAGTAATACGGAATTAGACTAACGAAAAACTTTCCTTAATGATAAATTGCTTTTCTCTTGAAATCTACTGGGTTATAAAATCACTTTTTGTGCTGATTATAAATATGCTGTCCATTTTGGGTGACGTGGCTGAATCTCTGAAAAACCGCTCTCTTGGATATCCACGCTAAATTCCATAATCAACGGATTTGTTCACTTTGTAGAACGCGTCCGGTTATCTATAAAAAAAACATTTTCACAACTATCAAAGAAGTTTTCGATGAGGCATAGAAAATTGACTCATTGATCTCTTGCAGAAGTAGAATTTGACAGCTTCTAGTTACAATAACATTTTTGTGACTCATTGAATCTAGTTCTGAAAATATCAGAGATCCAGTTGAAAAAGCGGCATCATTCGAAATGGACGATATATTTGTAATCAGGATAAAAAAAAACCTATAATCAAGTAGGTTCCAAGGGAAAAGTGAGACAGTCAAAAAATGTTCCTTCGTAAGCCCCATTTATGGTTTCTATATATTTGTTGTTGTTTGCCTTCTCAAACAGTTTTGCATAGATGACTCTGGTCTGATACGTAGACAATATTATACTATTATTACTCGCATATTAATTTCGAAATGGGACATATATTTAGCGAATTGTGAAAATTCCCCTGGGCGTTGGCCACTACATGGACATAGAGTACATGCCTGAAATGAGTCTCATACTGTCCTTCCACCTTGCTAATCTAAATACATTCCTCCATGTTCGCGTAGATAGTATTGCTGATATTGATCAGCAGCTACCATCACAACAACAACGTTATGTTGAGCATAATCGAGAATCATTTTATCTACTGGAACAGCCTCATACTGACCTTGGCCATCAGCTAAACTCAATCGCACATAATATTAAACTATAAATTTATTCGTAAATTACTAACAAAGATTATTTAGATAAAAAAAATCATTAGATGGTAGTTAAACATAGTCAAGACTAACACTTGTTCTACACAGGCATAAATATTCCAAAACTAAAACTAAAATTTTATATGATGACTCACGTTCATGCTACATGTCTCCCCCCCAGCTTTTCAGATGCTTAAAGATCTCTCGGAGAGAACTTATGCTGTCGGATGACAATCGGAAATACCCAGAGGAACAGTTTTAGGTTTAAGATTTGAAACCGAAATTTCCGAAATCTATATTTAGCTTGTTTTATTGAACGTGGCACATCTACTGAAGAGGCATGTCAAAGAGAATTACTCGAAGGAACGTGCATACTGGCTGGTCTACAGAATGCTAGATATTTTGCGTCTCATATACGACCACTACTCTATAGACTGTTGTACGATCAGTATTTTCGACCATTTTTGGTGAGTGTAAGGAAACTGTTTTCAATTGAATGGGGGCAAATAATCTCTAGTCATCACCAAAATTCTAAGTACAAAATTTTAGTAAGACAGTCTCCTTCTTAATTGGGAAAGCTGTTTACGATATCGAATAAATTGATGACGGACACCGAAATGGAAACATTCCATGACCTGAATAAGAATGTTGTAAATAGTTTAGTGTAGATGAGGTGAGACAATTGTTGACTTCGAGTATTCGACGACAGGATTCGCAGAATGAATGCGCGGAGAGCTCGAAAGTTTTTCATTTGTTCTCTTGATGCATGGGTTCTGTGAATCCTATTGTTGAATACTTGAAGTTTTCTAAAAAATCGAAAATACGGTTGTGAGCCCTTCGCAAGCTTATTTCAAAGACTTGAAGTGGTATTCTCCGAGAGGCTCGGTGGTTGATACTATTTTTATATGTCTTTACCAAAATACTATTTTACATTGAATTTGTCAGTCATGTGATTTCTGGTCTTATTTTCGGTAATTATTCTGTTAAAATAGTCTGGACCCAACAAATTTATTCTGTCATACAAAGAATGTGTCTTTGACGATAATTGTGTAAAATGTATCTGGAGGCGAGACACTAAACAAAGTGCTTGATCGACTGATTATGATGGTTCAAAATAGTGGATGACTAGTCCGTACTATGCCAAGTAGATCTGTTCAGCACATTATCATTGATGTATCTCAGTATTTCTAAAAGATCATTTATGCATAAACAATTTTTTGCATATTAAATATCAGAAAATAATTAGTGTCCAAACTTTTTTTTTGTGCTAGAGATTTTTTACACATCTATCATCTTTTTTCTCACACTCGAGTGTCAAAAAACAATGTATCAGGTCTCGATAGAGTATTATCTTTTTTTATATTTCTCTTCATTTTCCTTCATAAGACATCACTATAGTACAAAAAAAGATGGTATGAAAAATCTTATGTGCACTAGTCTTGAAAAAATGATCTGTTACTAAATAGTTTGAAGTTAGTCATTCTTCATCGTCATATGTGTTGTGAATAATTTTTTTAAGACTAACCAGTTCGCTTTTGTGCATCATAATTCATTATTCCCAACCATCTTACACTATATCTTCGATTTTTTTCTGCAAATATTGACTTTCTATTTCAATGAGTTAATGATTTAGTTCTAGAAAATGTTTGAATAAGATATATACTGAGAAAAGAATAGAAAGAATAGACTCAATAGTTTAGTGTAGACCGTTAATAGAAAAAAAAAATATTTTTCTAGTATAAGTCGTAGTGCGATCACGAAAAGAAGAAAACAGGTATATTATTATTATTATAAAACTGAAGCGAATGTAGCTTAGTTTTTTTTCTGATAGTTCAAATATAAATCAATACAATTGTTTTTGACACATTGAACAAAAAGAAATAGGCATACAACTTTATTAATTACAAATAATTGTTTCTCAAACTTGGAAATATAGAGTCTAAACTAGTCTATCAACCGTATGAGAATCGTCTTCTTCCCTTGATTTTTTTTGTTATGATATTTATGTTTGAGCAAAATAAATTGATCTACTTTTATTTTTATTTTTTTATTTTTTTGTTGAGAAAAAAACGCTCCGTGATATATATACGTTTATAATGGTACCATTGATATTTATAGTACTTAGCTTTTTTTTGTATGAATGAAGAATGGCAGAAACATGAAAAAACTATATAATTGAAAATTTTGACAAATATACGACTCTAGACTAAACGATTTCTGTTTTGAAAACAAAAGGGACTGGAACGAAATATATAAAATCTATTGTTTGGCTTTTTCCTTTAACTCAGAAAACAAAAATGTCATTTTTTTTCTCGTTTCTTTTTCTTCTTTTTTTTTTTAAAGAAAATAATTCCAATCTACTGTCAGAACAGAAGACAAAGTAAAAAAGACGTGTGCGTAAGCGTGAGCGAAGATTAGATTTTTTTTTTTCTTCGTTTAAACAAAAATTAAACTTTTGTGGTACTTTCCTTGTTTTTCTTCTCTCATGTTCGTAAAAGATGAGTGTGTATATAGACACACAAAGACTTACTTCTCATCAAAATACAAAATTAACAATGATTAATCCCAGAATGTTAATAAAGAGAAAAATGAGAGAAAAAACGGAAGAATGTCTTCATTTTAGTATTACTATATGTTTTTGACTGGAGAATTGTACTTTTTGATTTTAGATTACATATCTCCTTGTAAAAAAAAATGAATTTTAATTTTGATCTAAAAAAGGCGTCACAATCAGCAGGCACATTGTTATCACGTGCAAAACAGTTTACCGAAGAAAAACTCGGACAAGCAATAGATAAAACGGAATTCGATTCAAACTTTGAACAATTATTAGCACGAGCGGATAAAACAAAGATTTGGACAGAAAGATTATCGCAACATGTTGAAGGTGTTTTACAACCGAATCCAAGTAAGAACAACAGCTGGAAGAAATGTCATTAAAATTTTAAAATGAACGTAACGTTGTATTGACGAACTGGTGCAGGATTTCAATTTATGAGTTTTTGGCTACGCTTTTTTCCGTGAAATCAGGTGCAATCATTCTCCGATACGCTGATATTTGGATATTACTAAAAAAAACACGAACAGCCATGAATACTTCCAAGTTAAAATCTGAGTTAGCCAATCGATAGAGCTCGTCGAGTTGAGTATAACAACACCTAACGAACACCCAAAACAGTTTTTACAGCTTCCCATTTTAAGCATACATTTTCAATGAACACCCACAAACATCTGCGAATACCCCAAACTGTGTGTTCAATTCATCTTGTGAACTGAGACGCAGATGTATTTGACACACAGTTTGGGATGTTCGTGGGTGTTCATTGAAAATGTATGCTTAAAAAGCGGGGCTATAAAAACGTTTTGGGGTGTTCGTTAGGTGTTGCTATACTCAACTCGATGAGCTCTATCGATTGGCTAACTCAGATGTTAACTTCAGAATATTCATGACCTGATATTTTCGTGCAAAGAAATTATACTGTAGCCAGAGTCCTACGATTTTAAACCGATCTCAGAAAGTTTTTTTCCTGTTCAGGATCGGGTTTCTTCTTGCAAGGTCGCATTTTTCTTTTCAGATAACTTCTTTTATTTTATATTCAATACAAAAGCAAAAAAATGAAAGTAGTTTCAGTGCTTACTGAATGTTTATGATAAAAATAGAAATAGAAAGAAATTTTTTCTTAAGGCTGTTGATTTTCACTGTCACTAAAACTATCATCATTTTGATTGAATTTTTACTTCTTGGCTGCTTACTGCAGTCACATGAAAGAGGGCGCTATTTTACTGAAAAAAACTTTTTTTAGTTTCGGATTTGGGACAGGTCTCTAGATCGGGTTCGAAAAGTCAAATACATAGGACTCTACTTGTGGTTATGACGTGTTAACACATTTTATTTGTTATTATTTTAAGACGAACGTTTGGAAGATTTTATTTTAACAAAACTTGATCAAAAAGTTGTCAATAAGCCAAATAATCTTGAAATATTAGGACAAGTGATGTGTGATGCAGGAAATGATTTTGGACCATCTACACAATATGGTAATTGTAACTAAAAGAGTATTCTTTAATCAAAGTTTTTGTATCATTTTAAACAGGTAGTGCTTTGATCAAATGTGGAAATACACATTTAAAATTGGGTTTAGCAGAAAAAGAATTTGTTCAATCATCTGCTACATCTTTCATTCAACCGTTGAAAAGTTATCTCGACGGTGAAATGAAATCATTGATAGTAAGTATTCAACACTTATTTTATCTGAAATTGTATGTAGAATTTGTCGTTTTCTAGACAATTTTTTTGAAGTAAGTTAGAGTATGAATGCTCTCTCTATTTGAATTGCTCGTGCTGCTTTCTATAACAGCGTTTTAACGCTTTAATTTAAAATTTTAATAATACTATGGTTATACATTAACTAACATTATGATAACAGGTTTTTTGTATGAAGTCAAATTTAACTTTCTTCAAAACATTTCATGTACGTTTTACAATAGCTTTCATTTGAAAGATATTCATATTTTCTGTACACTTATTTGTTACAAGTCGTCTCTAATACCGTATAATTATTGAAAATCTGAAATAGTATATATAATCTAGACAGTATATTTTATGATTGATTTCAAGTATTAATCACTTTTCTAACTTTAGATTTATTTTACTTTAGAAAGAACGTCGTACTTTGGAAACAAAACGTCTTGATTTAGATGCGGCACGATCAAAAAAGAAGAAAACCAAAGCGAACACTCCAACGCCCGCTAGTCCTGCTGTTTTAGATGTAAAAATAACTTTTAACTTGAAAAGATCACATTTTTCTTATTTTTATATTAAAAATAGAATGATGCTGAAATTCGTAATTCTCAAACTGAATTTGATCGTCAATATGAAATTACACGTTTAATGCTTGATGGTGTTACTAATTCACATGTGAGTTTACTCCATCTTTCAACATCTTACTCTCTTTAGTTTTTTGTTGTTGTTTTTTTCATTTTAAGAATCATCATTTACGTTGTTTAAATGATCTTGTCGAATCGGAATTACAATATCATAAACAATCTGTTCAAGTTTTAGAAGATTTAAGAAAACAACTTGGGTAAATATGAAATATAATAATAATGTTTGAATTCTTGACGTTGAGTGTTTTATTCTTTTTTCTATTGGGAATATTTTTGGTGGCTTTTGCTTCTATTTTGTTAAATGGTTTCTTTAGTTTAACAACAAAACCTAGTACAAATTCGTTAACATCATTGCCTAAAAAACAATCAATTCAGCAACAACGTGTTGCCACTGTTAAATTTGACTATGATGCGACAGATTCAAATGAAATTAGTGTACTTGCAAAAGAGGTACTCATTTTGCTTTTGATCTTTTGCTTTGCTATCATTTTATATCTGTTGATTAAAAAAAAACCTAGCAAGCAGCATATTTCAAAAATTATAGTATCTACTAATCATTTTTTAGATTGGTGCGAGGCGTATGAAATTAGAAAAATTGCTCGATACTATGTGATGATGTGCTGTTATTGATTGTTGTTAATTTTAGACCGTAAATATTGTCAATGACGATTCAAATGATTCAGAATGGATTACTGTGGAAAAAGATGGAAAGCAACGTGGCAAAGTTCCAAAAGCTTATTTAAAAATGGATTCACTTTCTTTATCTTAGTATTTTTATTTATATTTTATATTTTTTAATAGTGATACATCGTTATTGCATAATAATTTACCTCAACTACTTTTATGTAATTTTAATATTAATGGGTATTATTTTCTATGTTTTGTTGGAGATTCTTTTTCTATTGTTTTAACAGATACTATGCATGATTGAAACCATTTGTTTTTTTACTCTTGTTTTTAGATCTATTTTGTAATTTTGACCATAAACAAAAACCATTATATGCAAACTATTTATCTTCAAATTGTCCGTCTTTGATACCTTTTCTTGTTGCTTTTTGAAAAATGGAGACTAGTTTATTTTTTTTACTAAAAAATAAACATGAAATGTGCAATAATGAATATAAAAATGTTTTTTTAAAAATCATACATTTTTAGGCAGCAAACTTTTAGTGAAGAAAATATTATAAGGTAGAGAAAACAGAAACAATGAAGAAAATAAAATGCTTTTTCCAATCAGAAAAGATTTGAGTACTTAGAGATCGATATTCTAAGAAAATTGATAAGAATCTTATTCTCAAACACTGTTATTTTCTAAACTTTATAAATTTGATTCATATTCGTAAAGTCTTTTTACTCGTCGTTTCACCGTTTCAGTGGTATTGTCATGTCGATATTGGATATCTCCTTTCTTCCTTCTCAACGTTTTACATCACGGCTTGGCCACCTAACTCTACGACCACAGTGTAATTCCGTAACATTTTTTCTGCATTTTGTTTCCCTTATGATTTTTGAACGAAAACACGCCTAGAGCTTTGCAACGTCTTCAATTGAACGGAAAAGTGTGCTATGAGACATTCCTTCTCCCTACATGTTCTGCCGTTTAGAAAACGGCAAAAAATACAAAGAAAAACAACAGAACATGTAGAGAGCAGGGACATCTTAAAACGTTCAGCAAACTTTTTCCTTCAGTTGAAGACGTTGTGTAGCCAAGGGGGAAACAGCGGACTCCAGACGCATGGAGTCATTTGGAGTCAAGTGAAGTCACTTGATGCGTTGGAGTTAATTGATGAGGTGGAATCAGGTGATAGGGTGGAGTCCACTAGAGAAATAGCAGACTAGATGGGATCCCAGTCTTGTGAAGTCACTTGGAGTCACCTGATGTGGTGTACTCAGAAGGTAAAATAAAAGATCCTATGAGATTCGATGGAGTCTGATGGACTCCGGGGATGTGATGGCGTATTTCAACTGTGAAGGACATTAGCTTTTCAACGAG
>CAJNOQ010003880.1:0-18883 GCA_905250885.1 Didymodactylos carnosus
CAGTAACTGGTAAATCGACTAACGGCATACTATTGGTTTGCGCTCGTTTTTGTGTCTTGAAGAATAAATGACTAAAGGAAAACAATTAGGTGCTAATGAAAAAAGCCGCTTTTAAATTCTTAATCAAAAAGCATATTTTTTTCGAACAGCACTACCATTAGAAACTTCGAGAAATCTCTATCTCAGGACTCCGGCGTATAGGATAACTTTTCTTCGCTACAAACAGTAGGAGATTAACTCGACGCGCTCTTTTATTTGACACTAACTTCAAGGTTCTATGTTAGAGAATGTGATCAGCAAACGTTTTACAAGTTAGGCCAAAATCGCCGGAAAATGACGAAAATGCATTTTTCAGCTGCGAGGGTAAAATGACTATAACCGTTTTTCTAACAAAGCTAGAGACTTGGGGTTTTCACCATTTGACTCAGCTCTATAATACGAGTTAGCTCTCATCACTGACGTAAAAGGTCGACCTTGTAAGATTATATTACAAAAATCACAAGATTTTCTTGACACAAGATCTCACAAAATCTTTCGATAAAAACTTATATGAACTGGCAAGAATTCATAAAATGTGATACATTCATCGAAACATTCAAGCTGATGTGACTGCTTTGTGCTATCATTCCCCTTTTATCGGTGTTTTCTCGCATAGGTAGGATTATATAGGGTTGCCAATCGAGGGGAACAAACAATTGAATGGAAATTGTTGCAAAAATGTCACCCCTTCCCCCTGTCGTTCGGGACCGCCTGGTATGATCTTGTTACATATAAGAAAACATAAGATCTTGTAAGACGTATTGCACCCAGGTACCAGTAAAATCTATCACGTCATATAATAAAGCGTTACAATAAATAGGTTTAGTAAGATAAACGATAAGCTGAACGACAACTCATCATTTAAGAAATTCTCTGTCCTTGTTTTTATATTGTTCAAGTTAGGGCCAGTACAGGTTCTCATCAGAGAATTACCCCCACAGAATGGAGACAGTATATATATTAGCATATAATTTATGTTAATTCTCAAGAAAAGCAATTTTCATAGGAGATCGGTTTTTCCATTCCGGTACTCCTGAATGACTTTTAAATAGAAAAAATTTTCTTGCCACTTACACTAAAAAGTATTTTCATTGTTTATTTCAATATTGAGAAGAAAAATGGAGAGAGCATACATAATTTATATCAAACAAGTGCTCATTAAAGAATACCTTGAAACGCTGATACAATAAAATTCTTCGTTTCTTATCTGCTGTTATCTCTTCTTTCCTACATCCATACACAGCACTTTATATATTCATTCAAACTTATTTCTCTCTTGTATAACAAAGTATAGTTGCTTCTTGTTCCGAATGTCTTCAAAACCATCGTTACACGTTTCATCTGAAATCGGTCAACTTCATCGTTTGATTATTCATAGTCCCGATAGTGGTCTAGGAAAAGTTGTTCCATCCAAGGCACAAGATTGGCTATTCGAAGATATTGTCCATTTGAATACAATGAGACGACAAGAATACGATTATTACATTAAATTGCTGTTGTATTTTCTGGATCGACAAAAAGTGCAAGGTCAACTGGATAAACTTGATGAAAATGTAACAAGGGATTTTTATAAACCTGGTCATCAGAATTATTTCAATTCAGATAAAGTTATTGAATTTCAATGTTTACTGTCTCATATATTAGAAGACGAAACTGTAAGAACAAAATTGGTCGCAAGTATTTGTGCTGTTGAACATCATCTATACGATACACAGCAAAAACTATTATCATTAAAATCTACTGAACTGGCCAATGTCTTGATATCGGGTAGTTATTCGACTGGTGACGAAATGTTATTTCCACCCATACCGAATCTATTATTTACACGAGATCTAGGAATAATGATCAATGATCATTTGTTGTTGAATAAACCTGCTAAACTAGCACGAACAAGAGAAGCTCTATTGTATCAATACATCGTCTTCAATCATCAATTGTTCGCGGATATTCGAGAGAAAATAATCGAATTACCCGAAAATGAACTTCATTTCCTGCTGCCTGAAAATGAGAAATCTTACAATCGAACAACATTGGAAGGTGGTGATCTGATGATTGTTGCTCCAAATCATTTGCTTATCGGTGTTAGCGAACGAACAACGATTTATGCTGCTCAGTTGCTGATTCAAGTTTTATTTGAAAAACAAATTGTGAATAAAATAACACTGCTAAAAATTCCCTATAAACGTGATTGTATGCACATAGACACAGTGTTTACACAAGTGAAACGAAATGTCTGGGTTTTATACCATAAATTAGCTCGTAAAGTGAATAAGCGATATGATGAACAAATCGATCCGGTAATGAGTCGTCTAATGCCAAAAGTGGATGGTGATGATGTTAAATTGATACAATTTCGTCAAGGAAAAGAAACAAAACCGCATGAAATTGAAAATCTTGAAGATTTGTTGACCGAAGTGAGTTGTGAAGATCTAGGATGTTCAAAAGAGTCGGTAAAATTCATATATTCTGGTGATAATGAATTTCCATATGGTGCAAGAGAACAATGGACCGATTCGTGTAACCTCTTAGCACTGAAAGAAGGTGTTGTGATTGGATATGATCGAAATGATAAAACTGTAGAGGCATTTAAACACGCAGGATTTAACGTGGTAAAAGCGACTGACCTTTTAAAACAGTTTGAGTCAAAAGAAAGAGAACCAGAAACATTGATAGATACATTAATTCTGTTACCATCGAGTGAGTTGTCACGTGCGAGAGGCGGCTCACATTGTATGAGTTTGCCGTTATTAAGAGCAAATATTGAAAAATAAACGATTTTTCAAACTTTATTATCATATAGAGATGCTTAATGGACCCCATTGGTACGTTTAATCTGCTAAATTGTCATTGATTTATTTGCTATGCTTTAAAATAGATCGTTTCGTTCAAAATTTATTTAATCACTTCGTCAGTATTAAGTTTAATTAAATTTAAGAGACTAAATATTACAACTAATCAAACATCAATTGATTGCGATATTCCTTATAGGATCGGAAAATGAAGATGTAAAGTACAACGATCTTCAATCGTATACCAGACCAGATGAGTGTACAAATACATAAAAGAGTTTTGAGCTTTAGACTGAGGAGAAAGTTCAAGAAAAATAATTAAAACTCCTACTAATCCTGCCAAAAACTTTTCCAAACAAGTGTTCAGTGTAATCAGTTCTCCCCTAATCCTCTCCACTAATGGGTTCAACATTCGAAGAGTTGTATTTAAATATCATTAATATCTTTTCACATAATGCTGAAACCAACTGATATATACCAGTCTGACTGATTGTATTTCATAATATTGTTCTCGCATCCATTTGTATATTCGAAAATAGGCTGAAGAATATGTGCTGTACAATATGTATGTATAGTGCAGCATACAGTAGGAGAGTGATTGACATATTAACAATGAGAGAGAGATATTGAACATATACAAGGAGAGAGCGAACCAATATGAATAGAGAAAAGAGGGAGAGAGAAAGTGAATGGAGAGACTGAATGAGTATGAATATATTATATAATTGGTGCAAAGAGAGTGAAAGGAACAGTCATTGTATTTTCGTTACAATGGTGAATGTTTTAGAAGAAGTAATCGAAGGTGTACATCGACAACATAAACATCAGCGTGGGGAATATTTTCGGTTACAAAATATACTAGGTAGAATAAAATTAATTTTGTCAATATATATCTCAATATTTACCTCGAAGCTCCACTGGATCCTCTTTTATTCGATCCACATTACTTTGACTTTTCACTTTTTGATTGTTTTTTTATCGATTATTGGTTGTATGATGAGTAAACTGATTATTATTGTGATTTTATTATTTTGTAACGGTGTTACGTCAAGTCGCAGCCAACTAAAAGATGCTACCAATCCATCATCTGTTGCTGGACTAACTCAGGCTCGTGAAGGAACTGTGGACGGTTATGGTAGTGTTCGTTTTTTAGTAGAAAAGACAAATCAAGTAATTTATGTTGAAACTACATTAATTGTTCCTCCTATGCAAGCTCATAAAGGTACACTATTTGTATGGCCTGGTTTACAACCTGGAGGGGCCAATTTTAAACCAATTGATAATGGCGTATTACAACCTGTATTAACCTGGGGTCCGTCGTGTGCTCCAGGTATTCAACCTCCAAATTATTCTAGTTGGTGGGTCTCTGCACAATATGTCAACACTGTTGGAAGTTTTAAAGGTTATACTGGTTGTAAGGGTGGTCGAGTTATGACCGTGAATCCGGGCGATCAATTGTTTATGCAATTTAAATTAAATGGTACTATTTGGACACAAACTGTAACGAATCTTCGTACTAATCGGGCAGTGAAATTTAGTATTGGTCTGCTTGGACAAGCACAAAATTATGTATACTTCATAATTGAGCAATATGCTTCTACATTCGTGGATGATGCGGTGTATCTGAATTCGAAATGGAAATTTGCTCAACCAAGTAATCAAGGATGTACATTAGCCTTTCGTGGAATAAAAGATTTTGTATCTACACCACAATTGTCGACTGATCGATTGTCATGTTCTGTAGTGAAAATAATACAACGTGCAAAAGAAAATCCACAATCAAGTTTTTAGAGGAAAATATCTGATGTTCTTTGATCCTTTTTTTTTGTGAAAGTGATTTATTTTCAATTTTTTTCTCATGACAATTTACTTGCTGATGTTTTAATTCAAATACATTGGTCACTATTTTGCGAAGTGATATTTGAAAACACATACCGTCCATTCTTTAAAGAAACATACTTTTTTACTAATCTGGATGAGAACTAATGGGTTTTTATATTGGAGTTATTCGACACACAATAATGTTGCAGCATGTACGAAGATCATACCGCACCACAGAATTGAGACATAAGGAACCAACTTGTTATGAACAACTTGGTACACTATGGCGTTGTTCAAGAGTATAAATCTTTTGTATAGACTAAGACTAAATGAATCGAAAAATGGAGTACCAGAAAATAAAAAACAGAGATGAGCAAAAGCTATAAAAAAAATCATTTTAAAAACTGTGACACTATATCTGTGATAAACGCAAATCTTTTATAAATAACTTTTGAACAAAAAGAGATGAACATCTGTGGTTCTCACTAATCGATGGCCCAGACCTGACCGCATATTCTTACGAAAAAACAAGTTTAGAAATCTTTTGTGTAAATGAGTTTTAGAAGGATCTTTGGAAAATAAGTCTTTATCTCAAAAACTTCAAACAGACAAATATTTCTTATTTTACATGGCTCGTTTACATTTCACAGCCGGACTGCTTATAACTTTTGATGCACATGTGTATTAATTATACCGTTAGTGTTATAGTACAAATGTATGATGAGAAATTTTAAAAAAGTTTTTTTCTCATCGTTTTCGCAAGGGTCTGTAGAAATCGTGCGCCTGCGGATTTGGGTTGCCACTTTGTCAGCATTATCGATTAGGGGATGGCATACCACCCCCTCGTTTGGATACAGTTACTAAAAAATTTTGACTTATTCAAATTTTTTAAGAAATTAGAGTAAAAGTAGAGAAACTGCCTTTTATGCCCCTGAGTAAGAGATTTTCTCCAGCTTCTGAGTAACTCAGTCAGAAAAACTTTTAGTCAAAAAATGCGTTACTGAATGAAAAACTTTAGTTACTCAGCAGGCTTGCCCTCCCCTTCTTAATTCTTAAAAATTCTTAATGATAAATAGATTACGGCGTATCTAATGGACATAGAATCAATGTTTTGTGAGAATTTTCAGTTGGTTTCGAGGGGATCTTCAGAACTTTATTATGATAAACATTGTGACTTTAGCTAAAACAAAACACTTTTATGGATAATCAACTGCGATGCTTTCAACTATTAGATAATTGAGGTTTTTTGAAAACTTTTAAAAGACTCTCATAAAATCTTTTTGGATTTATTGATGTTTAAAACTAAAAGAAACGATTTATATACAATATTTATATACTTATCGAGTATGATAAATTTATGACCTTTGTTTGTGCTTGGACGGCAAAAAAATTTCTGCAGATCCCTTGCGAACTCCGAACATATGTTCATTGAATGTGTCATAGTCGATTACCTATGAATGCACTTCAAACTTCAAAACTTCTGTGATGCACATACATCCCTTTTATTCCAGTACCATTAACACATAGTTTCTCATGCATACAATTGCATTAATTTTTGTATGATAGATAAACGTTTCTAGTTTTTCCATGCATCGTTCAATTGTGAAAAAATAATGTTTAAAATTGTGTCTCTGATGCGCCACCAAACCAGCCAACCACGATGTTAAATTTGAGATAATCTAGTTCAATACTGTCTTAAGCCCGCCCCCTCGGTAACCAAATTTTTTTTTGGCACGGAAGGTTTCTTAGAAATTATGATTTCTATAAAAAATGGAAACATAATTTGAAAATCGGACTCTGTCAACTCCTAGCTATACGTGTTATCTACAAATCAAAAAAAAATTTATTTCTCCGATGTATCGCTACCGAGAATTCCTGGCTGTGGCGAAAGCCCTGAAGCTTAAAAACAATCTTAAGAAAAACGCAAAATAAGTTTGATTCTATTAAATGTGGTTACTTAAAAACTGTTTAAGTGTTAAATAATTCGTTGATATTTGCTGTAGGTTATCGGTCATGGCGGATCTAATGAACATGTGCGGCACATGCAATACAAGTGCAAAAAAAACATTTTTTGCTATAGGGCTTCTGAAAAACTCGCTCAAAACCTATTCTATCGACACAAAAATTATGTCATTAGAAAGTAGACACTTCGGGCTATTCAACTATGTGCTTCTCTCGAAGTTGATGTTTCTGATGAAAATCGGCATTTCTGATCCGGGGAGGGGGAGGGCTTAAATTAAACACTCCAATTGCAAAAGATTATTGAAAATATCGTAACATCTTGTTGTTATTGATGATATGATGATTGATCATTTTGTTGTTGAAAATTAGGATAAGTGAATGCGTCTATAAATTGTAAATCATCACATATATTTGATTCCTCAACAGGTAATGGGAATTCAAATGGCATTGATAAACTAACATGAGATCGTAGGTTTTAAACATTAACCGTTCATTTATAGAATTATTTGTATTATCTAAAAGCTAAAGCGAGAGTCAAACTGATTATTTTTTATGAAGTTAAGAAAGACTATAGCTGATCACTACAAAACTAAATCTATGTGGCATCAAAAACAGACTACATCTGGCCAGATTTATATGGTTAGTGTTTTGATACATAGTCTTTTATCTCTATGAGCATTACCTATTAGTACTTTAATATATTATCGCACTGTTTTAGCTCTATTAATATTCATCTATCACTATACAAAAACAAAAAAATACACACTACACATGTTTCTCTTCGTCTTCTTGTTGTTGCTGTTTATCAAATAACTGTTGGATCTGTTTTGTTGCTGATGGATACAGATAATCGGGATCTTCAATTTCTCTCAATTCATCATCGGGATATGTTCGTAATATTCGATCTAACGGTTTATTTGTATACGGTGTCCATATACCTTGTGTGGAAGGTGAATCAGAATGCATCTGTTTCAAATATCTGACTGTTGAATCGCCTTGTTGTGTTAGCAAATAATGTACCCACCAATTTACCTGTTGACGTGAACAACTTGTTATTTTTAAATTTTGTTCACAACCATTTAAATATTCGGCTGAAATAGATAAAAAATCCGAAAAACTTTTTATTTTCTACTCGCCTTGCCTCTTTACATCAAGCTATTCAATAACTTACCAGTTAACGTTGGTGTTCGATGTCGACGTGGTTGTAAATAAATAGCTACCATTGGATATTTCTTAGCAAATGTAACAAGATCATGTTCAATATAATCACGCACACCAAACGACGTTCGAAATTCTTTGCAAAATTTGATTGTTAAACGTTGTAATTGACAAACATAACGACCAAGACCATTTTGTAAATTTGATTTAACATATTTAGCGGGCGTTATCTCTTCAAAATTGTGCCATTGTCTTAATGATAAGAGTGATGAGGAAATACATGATGGTTTTAATAACTGAGAAATTGTTGAAGAACGAATTGAAATTATAAGAACATTCATTATTCAATCTAGAAAGAAGCAAAGATAACCATTGATGCTCCAAGAAAACATTGTACTAAGTTAAACGTATACAAAGTGAAGACGTTTTATCCTATACTTGATCATCGTCTTTTCATTCATAAACTATTGATATATTCTAATTCAGAGACCATAGTTGATAATCACTACATTATTCATATTACACTTTACACGGTGCATTTAATAAAACTGTCACAGCATATTATCAAAATTCAGACAGTCAGTTAAAGAAGAAGCTGTTAATCACATATAACAGAACTATCTTTTCTATCAATACAAACACAAGAATAATCATCTGTGATATATTTTGCTCTTGAAAGATTTAACAATAAGAATCTAATGAAAACAACAACAAAACAGTAAAAAAGCAACTGGACATTATTATTATTATTGATTTTTTTCTGTAACAATCGAATTTTTAGTTGTTGTTGTTAATTTTTCCATAAGAACTTTCGCTCCAGCAAATGATTGTCGTTTAATTGTATCAAGAGTAGGTTGAAGTAATTCACGAAGATGTTCTGTTTCATTTTTAACACCATGTTCAAGCATCCTTTGGAGAAAAAAAATGGATACAAGATTAAAGAGAGAGAAAAGGCAAACAATTCAAAATAACTTACATAACAAAAATAAAACATCCACGATTACACAATACCCATGAATGAAGTGTATCAGAAGAGACATTGTCCAAGATAGATGATATCAGAGCTAAAGAGAACGTAGATATACTTGTTCGTATAAAACGCGGCAAGACAAAAGTAAAAGCTGCGAATAAGAGAGCTCAGTTACTTAGAACTATGTGGTATAAAACTTAAACTTGTAAACTTTTATATTAAAATTCGATGAGATCTCAAAAAAGTAACTGTTTCTTGCTCGTAATTTTTTTTTAAATAATTTGTTAAACAGGATAAGTTTCTTACATGTATTTCCGGTATTTCGTGTTCGTTTTTCATCCGCTGTAATTAATTGTCTTAATACATTATGGGCTACATGATGTTCAATTAGATTTTGTTCATTATTTGCTTCCATTGATGAATTTTGTAATGTTTCACTTAACGACTTATAAAATAAAGTCATATCATCTAAATACAGGAAAAAATAATCTATTTATTCATATGAGGAAGAGTAGGGTTATGAACGACACTTACCATTTACTTTTTCTAATGTTTCAGCCATCATCAATCCTTTATAGCCATCTTTCAAACATGTAAACATATTTTTCGGATAATAATTCAAATAAAATTTCTTACAATAGTCAAACAATTCTTGTTGACGAATCACAGCATCTTTTTTACTATAAAGAAACAGTAAAATTAATAAAACAAACGAATGGAAAAATAAATAGTACAATACTATGGTTAAATGGATGAGATTCATTAAAGAGAATTGATTGAGTGATACTGATCTTCTCACATAGTACTCAGTGAGAAGAAAAGATATAAATGCTCCAAATGGAAACATAAATGATCGATTATTGTGTATCTCATGGCAAGATTTGTTCTACGATATAGATGAAAGAAGGTGTTCGAAACATATTTTAGAAAAATTAGATAATTTTAGAGCTCAAAGTCAATTCTAAATCACATAAAAATTTAGTAGTTATTTTCACTCGTTCTGAATAATAAAACCGCTAAGAAAAATAAAAAACTGACGTTTTCGCTTTGTTGAATCTCCTATGACTGTCCAGCACTTTATAACGTTGAACAATACGTGTTTCAAGATTTTCAGCGTACTAAATATTAAACACACACATATGATAAAAAAATTTGTCTAAAATTGCCTAATGTTTCAATCCGTTCTTTCGTTTATATCATAGAACGCAAATTTTATGAGATACACAATGATCGATCACTTATGTTCCAAAATACCTTGTCGTTAATGTATCGGCTGTTTTTAGTAATTTAATTAAATCATAATTAAAATGTCTCGTATTTCGTGGTGATACTAAATACATCAAAACTTTTTTCCCATGTGGATCGTCAATTAATTCATCAAAATTCGACATTAATTCCTACTCAAACAAATGTACAATTAATATTAAGTATACTCTATTATTATTGTCAATTACTTGTAAAATAATCTTGCTAACTAGTTTTGTATCATCCACGCAATCAAATATAGCTAATAAAAACGGATAACCATGTTCTTCTTTAGCAATTTTAACAACAAATGTTTTCAAACTTTTTATCAATAATTTACGATCCTAGAAGATAAAAATACATTTTTATCACTGTAAAAAAAACATTTTAATATAAAATTTGTAAAATTGAATGTACACGTACTTTAACCGTTCCATACCAAACACAATACATTGCTACACGTCCACCATCGCGACTGTGTATCATTTTGATTAGTCTTTCTTTCACGTTATCGATCATTTCCTAGAACAAAGAAATGAAATAAAGTATTCACAGCTGAAAGAAAGAATAAAAATAGTCAGAAATGACAATAAAAGTCACACACTTGAAATATATTTTAAAAAAATTGAATACATTTTGATAACTCAACTAACTATTTAAATGATACATGTAGAAAAATTGCTCATACTTACTGTTCTTCCACTTTCATTTGCAAATCTCATATATTCATGCAAAACTCGATGAATAATTGAACCATTCAATAAATCTCTAAAAAAAGGATATTAGTTTTTTAGTGATTTATTAGAATCAAATATCATTACTTTTCAACACATGGTGTTATATATTCTTTGAGATGTTCTAAAATGGATGCTCGTTGAATTTCATTTTTCTTCTCAAATAATTGTTCAATATTCTTTTCATCAGTTGCCTAACAATAAAAAGATCAACATAAGTACAGAACAACGACTTTCATGAATTAATAATCTTAGAAAAGATATTTTATGCTCACTCAAATTATGTGAAGCAAGGATTTAGTATAAAAATGAACAATACATACCTTAACAATACAATATTCTCTTCCATAAAATTCTTGTACAAGTTGAAATCGTTCAAATGCTGAACATACATCATTGTAACAATGTTCTAATACACGACAACCAATCTAAATAGAAATAGATGATCAAAGTCATTTTTTAATTTTCTATTTGTTTTACACTTACTGTATGTCTCGCCAATTTACAAACATGACGATAAAAAGATTTCACTATATGTTGTTTTTGTTCAACAGTTCTAAATTAAATTAATCACTATTAAATAAACAGAGATTTGATTAGTAGTATATGATTTACCCATAAGTTAATAATTTAATGATTAAATGATGTGCATAAAGCGATTTTGACATTAGAGGTATATCATCTTGAAATAAAAAAATAAAACAACCATCAAATACTCTTATTATATTTATATATTATTTACTATTTGATTTATTTCTATTCTTATTTACTTTTAATTTGTTCAAATATATAGGATTTTTGTTGTTCATTTCCAAATTGTACGAGACATTCTAATACTCGTGTTGTATCGTGTGCCATTGATAAAAATTTAACATTCCCTTCAATTAATTTCATTAATTCTGCACATAATTTTTGTTTTGTTTCAGTTGTTGTGTCTTCTTTTCTTAATAATTCCCAAATCTTTTTTGATCGTTCAGCCATATCATACAATGGACCGCGTCTCAATTTTTGTCGTTCTTTTAAACGTTCACGAAATGTTGTCGAGTCTTTATCTTGTACAATGTTAATATGTTTTTTCTTTTTTCTTAGTTGTCTTACTTCCATTTGTTTTTGTTTTGTTTTTAATTGTTTTTTAATCTGTTTTACATTGTCAAGGAGTTCACGTCGCGATTCTTTACTTTTAATCAGCTGTTTTTTAGCTTGAACTTGAGTGATTTTTTCATCAGCACGTGATTTTAACGATGACGATAATTGATCAAAATCGAGTGGAGCATCCTAAAGATTAATTTAGAATTTAGAGCTTTGAACTGTATTTCTTGCAACATGTCTCTTACCGTTTTTGTGCTTCCATTTAGTTTTTTCTTTTTTTTCTTGATTTCTTCTAATGGTGACGATTCTGTTTTCTTTTTCTTCTTTGGTAATGAAGACAATGCTGTTATCGATCCATTACTTGTATCGGAAAAACGAACTTTTTTCTTTTTTATTGGTTCTATATCATTGACATCAGTCACAGTTGCTTTACGTTTTTTATTTCCGGATGTTACGCCCGATGTTTTTTCTGTCTTAATTTTCATCTAAAACAAGCAAAATAATGCATAAGGATCTAAACAAACAAATTGATTACTGCTTTGTAGATGATTCAGTAAGATGAGTAAAAACTCACAATAAAAATAATTTATATAAGAAAATGACAAATAATTCTAAGGAAGAGAGAGAAAACATGATAAATTCTACAGTTTTAACTACAAAACACTCTTTTTAAAAAAAGATGAAAAACTAGCATGAAGCAATGTTATAAATAAAAAAACACAAGGTTACAACACGTATACAATCTATCATTCCAATTATATGTGCCCTTCTTGCAATTATAATATTCCAGTAGATTACACAATCACTATAGATTCTTAAATTTTTGCGTTATTTGAATTACCCAGCATTTTGCGTAAGGGTATGGTCACAACTTTTCACTATAAATCAAGAAAATAATTTCTTTATTACTTTTCTTTCACATTTCGTTTGTTCACCTTTACTTGTATCCATCTTATGTTAATTCTTCTGTTGGTAGTTTTACTTTTATATCACTGATTATCAATCGAAAAACAATCTGGCTCTATCGATCCGGCATGTTGATATAAATTCAACGCTTAATAACTAATTTTCAGTTTTTATCTACACTTGATTATCCATCATGAATCTTTCCAGAAAAAGATGCGGCTGATCGCACACTATTTTCATCTTCACACTTTTCGTACAAATCAGTTAAACAATTTTGTGATACGATATCGAAATTGAAATGTGGAGAATCATAATACGGCATTATGCGTTCATAACTTTATTTACCTACAACATTAGAACCTCTTCCAGTACTCACTCTATAGGCCGAATTAGAAGTAAAGGCTTTACTTTTTAATTGTTTCAATAGGTATAGGATGGGACTACTGACAGTAAAAACAAGTCGTGCATAACGCTTCGTGACACTCGCAGTGCATTTCTTTGTTAGTTTTATACTTTTTTCTCGAATTAAATGATCACGAACTTTAGGATTGTTCAACGGCAAAAACACTAGCATAGTGATTGTTGTTTTTTTATGACAACTAACAATGTTTTGACTTGATGGTGGTTGAAGCAAATACTAATAAATGTTGAATTATTATAACTAGAACAAGAAATGAAGAGAGACTGAGTTAGAAGATACATAAAAAACAGTGGTCCTTTTGTTGTCCTCTTTAAACAGAAGGGTGAAAAAAACAATGCAATAAAGTGATAAAGAATGGTACCATACCAATGGTACAGAATCTACCCATAAGAACAAAAACTTTTCTCCGAAAGACAAATTTCTAAGCTCCTCAGTAGTGTCGAAATATTTAGTTTTGCAGTTATTTTTTTAAAGTTTTTCTGAAAAGATTTCCTCGAATTACAATATTTTCCCCCGACGGCCGTCGGAGCAAACCGGTATATTCTGAACCTCTGGAATATACACATTCCAAAGGGCAGCAATATAAAAACCACTCTGGGGCCTGTTTCTTAAAAAAACTTAAGTAGAAAATCTTACTTAAGTCAAAAAAGACAAAGACTTTTTTGGACTTAAGTAAGATTTTCTACTTAAGTTTTTTTAAGAAACAGGCCCCTGGTATATACTGGTTATATTCTTTGAAAATTCAAGTTTATAGTTGCTAAAAAAAGTATTGTGAACCTGTACTCTTTACAGTTACGATGTTTCTCTGCCGTAAAACATAAATATATCATTACTTTTGTACATGTCTGCTGCTTTTTAAACCTTCGTATATTTTAAAGTTTAAAATTAGTAGAAGATTTGGCCGGAGATGATCTTCATTTAATATACTTTATTAGAAAAAACTGTCGCCTTATGTCTGTCCCCCTACAAAACTTTTTTATCCGTCTTATATAAAATATAGACATGGCAGCCCTAAAACTAAGCAAAAAATAATGTACCAACATGGATCCTTATTATACCAACACATATAACTCTTGGGAAGTACACACCAATCGTCTGATTTTCTCGCTAACGATAATTACTTGTGTAAATGCGCGACATCTCCTGTGCACTCTATACAAGTAATTTAAAAAAGCACTCGGATTTCTTTATAATACATACAAGATTCATTCTGATGTTAATTAATTTGAATGACTCAATCTGTATAGTGTTTCTTATCTCTTCTTGGCTGTTTGAGCAATCCGTTGATAGAGTTAGTAGTTCTATGTCATCGTATTGCTAGTATCACTTCTTGTTGTCAAGATATAATTCCCATATAAGGAAAATCGATTGCAAGTCGGCATTGTTTTCTCTGCATCGGTAGTAATAGAGCAGAATATATCTATTGCGGACAAGAACAATTGTATCCTTTATCACCACAGAGAACAACGAAGTGTTTTTACTCATAAGATAAGGACACCTAATATTACTGGTATAATCAGGAAGGATTGTGATCATACGCATTGGTTAAAGAAAATTAGTTATCTGGAGACGATAAATCTGTGTTATTCAAGAAGATCTCTAATAATGCGACATAGCATATGTAATGTTTCGATGATAAATGTAGTCTGGGATTACTTTTATACGAATATCGAATATAGTCATCTGAGATAATTACAATCAGCTCCCAAATTTTTATAGTGTGCTGAATGACTCATCAAAAATTCATTACGGTTAATGACTTTATCTCAGGATTAATGAATTCAAGAAAATTTTTTACATCAATCAATAGCAAACGGTTCCATCTATCTATATATGTAATACAGATTTTTTCGCTCAAAAATGGCCTAACTAAATTTAAAATATTACGAAAATTTAGCTAGATAACCATAATCATCTCAAGCGATTCTGCTCATTTGCGAATGTAGACGCATGGCGTGAGGGTGACACATATAATATGTCTATTACAGTATGGGCATCACCATCAATAAGTTTGATTTTCAACATGGTTTATTTTTTTTCAAATAGATCGACTACTACCGACATAGTGTAGAATTCATACGATTTTGTTGTATACTTGTATACCTGACGAAAAAACCATAGCCACCTCAACTACATCACATAATGAAAGAGTCAAGTTAATCTTAAGTTAATTGAAAAGTTTTGTCTTTTTGAAAGATGGATTTGGTATCTAGAATTTGGTAGAGAAAGTTATCTTTTATCTGAGTTTATTTTTTGTTGAGTAGAATTTGGTTAACAAAAAGAACGCAACAAAAATGCAAGTGTCACAATTGATAACAGTAATTTATTAACAACTTATAAAAATACAAATATATACAAGTTCATTTATAGTTAGAAGCTTCAGCTGTGATAAATAATATGTCACACACTGGTTTAACATGTTCTGTGTGTTGTCAAACAAAACTCGTTCCATTTTTTGAAACTGATTGTTCACATATATTTCATGTTGATTGCATTAAAATAACCAACAATACTAATCCTAGATGTCCAATATGTGAGAATCATATTCATTCATTTGTAGTTGTTACAGAGGATACGTTTAACACAGTTAAAATCAGATCCGAAAGTACTGGTGGTAATACAACTAATTCGCTTGGTGAAACACTCGGTAATGCATTTAAATCATTTGGTAGTAAATTACGACCTAATTCACCACCATTATCAAAAAATGTAAGTCTAATTTATTAAAGAACTTAGTGAGATTTCCTTCTTTTTTCTTCAGAAACCATTTCGTGACTATGCAACAACAGCGGAAGCAGCTGTAAAAATTCAAACAAAACATCGTGGGCACAGACGAACGAAGTCTTAAATATAAAGTCACATATAAAATGAGAAAATTCTTAATAAACAACTCTTTTATGTGTCACTAATTTCGTTAAATAATATCGATTATTTTATAATAAGCTATAATCAACACTTTAGACATGTGCGTTGGAAAAGAAAAGAGTTTTTCATTTGTCCCATAAGGATAACTCGTTTTCAGTTCTGTACAAAATAAAAGGATATATTTTGAGTTCTTTGATTTTTCAAAAATCGAAGAACTCAATACGAGTGCTATATTCTATCTATCTATCTATCTATATATATAAAGAAGAAAGTTTGTTTGTTTGTTCTTTATGCATTTGGTCCCAGTAAGAGCCAATGCAACCAAACTTTGCATGGTACACCCTTTCGTTCAGGAGAAGGTCAAGATGGGATCGGCGCGACCGAGGGAGGGGTGGAAGGTGCTACCCCCCGCTTTTTCAAAAACCGCAGCAAATTTTCTCTGATTTTTCAAAAACTTTGAAGAATTTTCTCCGATTCTTTTCCAATTTCTCCGATGCGAGCTCTAGTGGGGAGAAGAACATCAGTTTCGAGGAGGATGGCAGTTTCTCGAGGAGCTGAGAGTCCCGAGCAGAGCAAAGACAAACTTGAGTTGACAAGCAACGTAAAAGACAAGCAACATCACAAGCGGCCGGGAGTCCAGAAGAAAGGCAGACTTGAGTTGACAATCAACGTACCAGACAAGCGGCTTCCAGAGCAGCACGCTGGCATGTGCTGCTCCGGTGGTAAGGTGAGTTTACCATCACTCCAGCCTCCTTCAGAACCACTAGAATCATTGATGTCAGGGACAACATCCAGGTGGAAGCGTTTTCTGGAAAACATCAGAAAGTACTACTTAGATGACCTCTTTTGGCTCGTCAAATGCGAGCCAGATTTCATGCCCACCTTCAAGGTTCAGCGTCAACTCTACCATCGTGTGGGATTCCTGTTGCCACTTTCGAATGAGAAGCATCAATTCCTTCAAATTTATTTCACGGGCGACGAACAACAAGAAGCAAAGCAGCGTTGCAGTTCCTGGGCAACGCCGGGTATTTCAGCTAGTACAGGATAAATGAAGAACTCATTTTACTTTGTTTAACAAGATCTTTGAAGATCAGATGAACTTACTTTTTTACAGTTCGCAACCCGATTCACACTCGAAGATATGATTCGATTCAGATTCAGGAATTAAACTACGAGTGCCACTAGAGTTTTTCAGGTGGAGTTCAGGTACAAAAAGTCGCATTAATGCGCATTAGTACTGAAAATATAGTTTTTCGATTTCATATGGACTAAGGCGTTATAAGCTTGACAGCTAATTAAAACTTCTACTAGATGAGAGAATTGAGATCCATATGTACCGTTTTGGTACAATTTATGATTCAGCTCATAGCGCCTGTTTATTTTACTCATAAAACTTTTACTTATAAAAATACGAAATTGAAGTTTCCGCCGGCAACTCAAATAATCTATCTATTTCGTATCAGCCAATTGTAAATTTCAACCGATAGTAATAACATTTGTTGGCTGTTCATCATAGTCATGTTCGGTGTCATTTTCGTTGGATTGTGTGAAGTCTTATAGTTACAGATCAAAATCAGCGATAGATAAAAGACGGGTGAGCCGACAAATAAAATCACCAGCATTATTAGCAATACAAAAATAAAATAAAAATACGAAATTAAAGTATCGACCTGTAACTGGAATAATCTATCTATTTCGTTATCGGCCAATTGTAAATTTCAACCGATAATAATAACAATAGGAAGGAGAACTGTAGGATCTTTATCACAGTAGATGAATCCCATAGTCTTTGAACAGCCTTTCGTGCTGTTGTCCATATCTCTTGAGTTACTAATTCACATATGTTCTTCAATTCGAAGTAAACCTTTCTCATACAACGTCACATTTCTGTGCCATTCGTTCACCAGGCGTAAATTGACATGAAGAATGAAGTGGGAACTGTCAATTTGCCAATATTTGATGAAATCACGTTGGCCGTATACACTAAAAGATTGATCGGTTGTTCGAGTAGATGAAACAAATCTGTCACATAAAACTGAAGACACATTTGTTGACTGTTCATCATAGACATGTTTGGTGTCATTGTTGTTGGATTGCGTGAAGTCTCATAGTTACAGATCAGAATCAGTAAAAGGCGAGTGAGCCAACAACTAAAATTACCAGCATTGCAACCATTGAATAGAAAAATCTGAAGTGAACAATGAAAAGTGATCTTGGCTCCAGAGTTGGAACCGGTCCGGACCGGTTGACTTTCTCAACCGGTCCGGTAGAGACCGGTATTTCGCCGGTTGAAAGTTTTGAAACATCTGCTCTTTTTACCCTATTTTTCGTCAAAAAAACTAAAATTTCACGTATTTTTCAGTTAGAATAATAAGACGAGGCTCAAGACAGATATTCTTTTCATCACTTGTTTTAAGGTTAAATATTATAGACTCGTTATTGTGAAGGTTCTCTCACATGTGCTCGCAAACTACGTCATTTGCGGGGGAAATTCTTTCTGAAAATCGATTTTCAAAAAACTTCACCAGGTTTCGCCAATATTTTACCGATTTTCGCCGGTTTGAGTTATAATTCCAACCCGCCCGTTTACCGGCCAGACCGTCCGATTACACTTTCAGATCGGCCGGATCAGACCGGTTTATCTTTTCTCAACCGGTTCCGGCTCTGCTTGGATCTCTGTCAACTGATCGTGAAATAGAGATCTAGCAGGAAGAGTGACTCACACACACTCTCTCTCTCTTTGATGACGATCTCTTGCAGTCAATAGAAAGAGATATCTGCTCTTCCTGGAGCATATTCGAATTCGACCTCGAAAACGTAACGCCTTGAACTAGATAGAAAATGAGTTTATACTAACTGTTCACTAACATAATCTCGCCTAATT
>CAJNOQ010003881.1:0-18877 GCA_905250885.1 Didymodactylos carnosus
ATATCCAGGTACCCTCCAAATTAATTTTTTCATACTTAGTCTGATAGAGCAAAATGTTTTCTTCGCAACAAGATCATTTCCAAAATTTTTTAATGCTTTTTCACGAAGATGTGAACATTGCCACAAACGTCCTGCGAAAGAGTGACCGGTTTAATGTCATCTGTAGACGGGTCGATATACTGGAAAAAAACACTGTTTTCGATATATCTCCCAAACCGTAGCTCGTACAAAGTTTCGTCCGCAGAAAGAGCACATCTACATAATATAACAAACATAAAGTCCGAAGGAACCACATTGATCAGACGAACTGTTGATAGAGCAGTGGGCTTCTCAAAGCTTTATCTGTGATGCGTTTTTAAAACATCGGTTTGTGTAAAAGCTTAACCTGTCTTGAGTTCTTTTTTAGAAAGCCCAGTTCGAAAAACATACTAAAGGATGAAACGAACAGTATTATTTAATTTAGATAGATAACTTATTATGACTAGTGTTAAAGAATCTCTGTCTAACGATGAACTCTGTGTTAGCGAAACTGTAGACCGTTTTGGGTTTAATAGAACAGCATTGGTTTCCCTAAGATTTTGCTCATTCCACCACACCAAAGGAGTTTTGCTGGGTCCTTATCAATCGCGAGTAATGAAGGATATTTAGTTTGCGAATCGACCATTATTAGATGAGATAACTTTTCACGCATACTTCGAACAGTGCGTTTAGCTCACTTTTAAAAATGATATAGTTCTATTCAAAACAGCAGACATTCTGTGAAGTGTGAATTATTTTGCACACTTTATTCGTACTATTACTATATTAATAGGACGATATTGCTTTTAGGGTAGTGTGTGGACGTTTCGAACGAAATCATTTGTTCAGTTTACGAATCCGTTAACCAAAACAACGTACTGTGATAAACTTGTATTTCTAACGGCTCCACAGTTAAATTACAGAAATTCTTGATTTGAAACGCAATTTTTTTCTTGCTTTTTGGAACCAACTGTTCTTTATGGTCTTCTTATTACTGTATTTTAAAATTTAGTTTATACTCTTGTTGTGTGTTATTCGGCAAAAACATGCTGACTGTTGTTCAACCTTTTATAGCACTTGAACGTGTATCTAGATATTATAAGGATGCACTATATTCGTCGATCGTTACACTCATTTCAAATTTTAACTTTCGAATCTTCGATGTAAACACATGAGAAGTAGTCTCCTGTATCATCTCAAAGGCAAGAGTCACCTTTACAAAGGTATTGTAAAGGGACTTTAGTGGAAAGAAAAAATTTTCGGATTTTGAAATTACTATAATATCAAAATATTTGAAATTGAAATTGGCAAGGTGATCATATCTATTATTGTACAGCAATGATCAATGTAAAGTTTATCATTCTCTGACGTAATTAAATATTTTATGGAACTGAACTAGTGACCAGTTCTTAGGAACTATAAGGACTGGAATTGTCCCACCCCTAAAAGCAAATCGACAGTCTATAATATCACCGAAATTTGATGAGGACAACTAAATGAGTATGTAATAAAAATATGGTCACGATGTCGTAAAATTTTGAATCTGAAGATCTTATAGTTAAAAAATTTCAAGCATACGCACGATTAACAGTAGACCTATCTTTCACATGCACTCCTACAATTCCCTGCCTATAACATCCCAAATGCCTATAACATCGGAAATTATGATTTTGAACACGCGAACAAAAAATCCGAGACAATTATGCGGAACTAAAACATTGGACACCTGCTTTTATTCACCTTGATCGGGCAAATTCTTCATGTATTTATCATGCGTGATCATTATCTGCCGTATATCTTCATTCCGTTGTTGCAGGTCGAAATAATGCGTAGATAAGGTGAAAATTGTGATACGTATTTGTGAATCTCACCCTCGACACTTGATCACATTTCCTTCAAAAGATACAAGCAATTCACTGAGAAGTATACGAGAAAAATTCGATACACGATATACTGTTTTGACACTTTTGGAAAAAATACTTTTCTTTATTTTTTCAAGGCAAGGCTTCGAATTTTCAGAATACATCTGATATCATGCTGGACGGCCCTTTTGATTCTGGCATTCCTCCAGTCGATTTTAAACCGAATCTACGAGTGTTTCGGTTTTATTAACAATGATGGCATTTCACTCTTCTGTGAGCCTTTATCAATGAAATGTTCGTATCTTTCGAAGGAAATGTGACCAAGTATCGAGGAGGATCTCATTTTGAAGAGTCGACTCCTTTCTACAATCCTGCACAAGTAAAAATCTTTTGGATGAGAAGACGGAGCTAAATTAAAAAAGCTTGCGCATGTGCTAGTTTAAAGAACATTCTGAAAAACATGTAAAAAGTCACCATTGTATTTCTAAAATGAGTGTATTCTACTCAGGTTTTTTTCGCTCTTTTTGATGGTATGTTTAAAAAGTTCGTAAACCTTCCTGTATCTGAGATATTTTCATCCTTCGAAAAACTTGACACTCAGCGATTACAGTCGACTATTTGTGACCAGAACTACATGCTTTGAACAAACTTTTGTTTGGAAACAATATGCTATATGGATAATTTGGGGCGTATGTATAGTCTCTTACATATCCAATCAACAAAGTCATTCATTATTTTAGAACGATGGCCACGAGTCTAAGTTTGGATCACGATCTGAAGGCCATAGAGCGAAAAGTTTGATAATTATGAGAATCATGATTACTTTACGGATGATATACACACACAGCTACATCTTCTTGAAAATTTCCTTTTTAGTGGTAAAGCCAAACTAATTTCCTCATCGTTTTGTTTTCTTTTTAATATATATTTATTGTGTTTTAATCACTTTGTTTGTTTGGAAGAAACACAACAAATGAGAACAAAAAAAAGTGTTTAGTTTTCATTCAACGATGATATAATAAAAAACGAAAACAAATTTAGAAACACAAAAAACACTTTTCTTTACTCTTCTTTGTTATATTCATTGTTGTTCTTGTTTTAAATGAGTACATCAGGAAATTCAAAATGAACATCTTTTCCAGTTAATTTTTTATAAACCGATTGAAATGTACCAATCTAAATGACAAACAAAATGATATAACTGTTAAAATAAAAAACAGTATCCCATTAAACTAGAAACACTAAGTATCAGACTGCGTTTTCACATGCTCTTATTAGATAAAATTTACTTTTAAGTTGTTGTTCCTACCTTTGCTTCGACTAATGTTTGCTGATTTTTATCTAAATGTACTTTGAATAATCTTGAACCATCTAATTTAATACGTATACGTTTTCCCGTTATTTCAGCTGGGTATACCAAATCATGCAATATAGCATCGTGAACAGCTGTCAATGTACGACTGAAAAATAGAAAGAAAAATAAAGATTAAGAAAAGATGGCAATAATTTATGCTCATTTTTCATACTTACTTTCTCGGACGTTTTTGTTTCGATTGTGTTTTCGATTTTCTTGTCGGCTTTGGCAATATTCTTCTCTAAAAATAAACAAGTATAGCGATTAGATTAACTCAAATGTGAGAGATACATGTTCTTCTTGTTATTAAAGAGAATTTTTTCTTAAAACAGAATGAAATTATAATGTACGCTTTACTCAACAATGGTTACTTGCTCGTTCGTGCACCAATTTAATAAAGACTACAGTTTTCCAAGCGAACATTTTTAAACACTAGTACTTACTTGTCCTAATAGGACAACAGTTTGATTAAATTTTTTTTCAAGTTCCGATACAAGTGATTGATGAACACGTTGAAAGTTTTTTATCTTTGGTACGGGTATGTAAATAATAATTGCAGATCGTCCCTCACCCAATTCAATTCTCTAAAAAAACAAACAAATACAACTAGATAAATGAAATAAATTGTTATCTTCTATTATTCAATACATACTTTTGCTCCGGTGATGTATAATTCACGCAACTGTCCTTTGAAATGAGCATTATTTTCCAATTCCAAAAGTTGCTACAAAAGAAACAATAATTAGAACATAAACAGAACATAGTCTGTCTCACTTTTCATTTTATGACATATTTAAAAGTTCTTTTAGTAGAAAAGCAACTATCAGGCTTTTTCAACTCAATTTTAATCCCAATTATTACAGATTTTAGAAATTTTTCTTGCACATATGATTGTGAATAGAATTTAAAACATAGGATTTACCTGTGATATATCTAATTCTAGCGATGATGGAGTTTCACCGCCACTTTTAATTATTTTAGATGTCGTCATGATTTTTTACTACAACTGAAAAAACACGAATGTTTTCCACTGATCTAGAATGAATAAAGCATGGACCTCAAGAAAACCATCAAGGATCGGTTCAAAAGCGCATTATTACTTCGTGCTTCTTAAGTATCTCATCCAAGTGAAGCACTCAGTTAAACTCAAGCTGTATACGACCTTTTTGCAGTGGCAAGTCAACTTTTGGGACAGAGAATTAATAAAAGACAAAAATACGATAAGTTTCAGCTTCAGAGAAAACTACTCTTTCAAAAAACTAATGATAATTATAATTGGTTCTTCTACAGATCGATCACACCCCCTACTGTGGTGTGTGTGGAGTGTGAGTGTGAGTGTGTGATCGATCTGTAGAAGTACCTTATAATTTTCCTAGTTGTTGACCTAGTTTTGGACTCAAGCTTCAACTCTTTAGCAAAAAAATGCAAATTCTCATGACAATAAAGTTACTAATACTCGATACATTCTTCCATATGAAAAAGATCTCTATAATTCAAGAAAGTATAATTTGAATGACTAAGTGCAAAGACAGTATCTGTAATTTTGGAACGAGAGTCTGTTTTTTACCGAAGATCCATTGTGTTAGCGTCACAACGAATCTCTCTTTCTTTTTGCTAATTGTAGATATAAAAACTGATCGATATCAAGTATCTGAATTTATCTGAATTTGTGAAATATTCCTCCTTTTCAAGTTTTTGAAAAATAAACTTTTATCATATCTGCACGCCGCCATATAGTGCCACCTATCTCCCTAACTAAATAGTGAAACGAATTGATAAGATTTCAAATATCGATTCTTCGTTCTTTGATAACACTCAAGAAACTGCCAAACTAATAAAACTATTTAAAAATTATAGGAAGCTTTGCTTTTTTTTGAGATTCTGTATAGACGATTTTCTATTCCCACTTAATTGTCGCTAGTTGGTACTAATTGTGTCCCAATATCAGAAACCGCTAATGTGCATGTGTATTTGATAGGTAAAAAAACATTCTTGTAGTTTATTTATATCTTAACAACAAAAAAAAACCTGAAGACATTAAACGAGAGAATGAATAGTACAAAACAATCAAACAAAAGAATGTTTCTATACATTCAATGAGAAGTACAAGACAGACACTCATAGTTCCAGTTTATATATATAGAGAGAGAGAGCTCACATAGGGATAGGAAGATAGCTTTATTTACTTATTTTTGATTGCTCATCGCGCAAAGAATACATTGATTAGACATAAACGTTTGTTGAAATACAAGGAAACCTTTCATAGAAAGGGATAACAAAGATAATACGCCAAATGCAAAGAGAAAAAAATCGTTGGTAACCTTTATCGTTTTTCAACTTAGAAGCAGAAAATGAAACGAGACATACCACACAACAAATCATTCATATGTCGTCAAAAACAAAACATACAGAGTGTGCATGAAAGAGGATGAATATCATTGAAAAAACAAAAAATGAAACAAATATATAAAAGGAACAAATAATGACTTTTCTTCTTGTAAATAAAGTTACAACATAACATTGTACTATGTTTTTTGTTTTACCTGCTTCAAATATTCCAATATGAACTAAAAATAGAGAAAAATTACAGACATTTGTAAACAAGTATACAAAGAAAAAACAGCAAAGCAGAAAAGCGAAGTAAATCTACTACATAAAACGATGATCAATATTCAATGGCAGAACTTTTAAACATACAGAAGTTTGCATAATTTTAGCAGCTTATTTCTTTTTATTCATTAATTAAAAATAGTAAAATAATATAAGCGAATTCGAAGCGATTCGAAACAATTATGTTATTTTACTATTTTTAATTAATGAATAAAAAGAAATAAGCTGCTAAAATTATGCAAACTTCTGTACTACGTAAAACACCACAGAACAGTCTAAGCGTTTTACCATTTAGCAAAATGCTACGGTATACAGTGCGAAGAGAAAGAAGAAGTATTTGTCGAAATAAAATACTTCAAGCTCTATCAACAGTTTCATTAAAATTACGATCTATTGCAAAATAGTTAATATTCTCAGTGGGCTCACTAATGATTCACAATGCTTCTGTCTAGATTACAACAAACGTGATTAAAATCTATTATTACTTGGTTAGTGTACAAAAAGAACCGCATGCATTACAACATATTAACTACTACACCAGAAACATAAAAATGCTAACAATCCACTTGTTATGTTGAAAAGAAAGCTAGGGAAACCACAGCAACCGAAATATAGGAAAAGATCGATAAATGATTAAATAAAAGGAATAAAAATAGCAGACATAGAATACTATTCGTTTCAGATGCAGAATAGAACAATTAAGTGCTTTAAAGCAAATAAACTAGGAAATGACTCTAAATGATTGTACTCCTAACGAGGGAACCTTTCCAGGTGTCCAAGCGCTTTTCTAACGAAGTGCGGTAGTTTTTAGGCAATCGACCATGCTGATTCCGAATATGATAGCCGTTTTTGCCCATAGGCCTCTCCTAACCGGTTTCTGAGAAACTGGTTTTCCAGAAACCCCGAAAAATCCCCGAGAGTTTTTCTAAATAAGTCGCAACTGTAGCCCGCGAAATTCTGATTAAAATGAGACATCTCCCAACTCTACATGACCTCTCTTTGCAAAGTTATAGAATTTACAAGAAAAGCCCTAAATGTTATTATCATCTCAGGGCTACAGAAAGAAGAAGGAAAGATGAATTTAGGGCTGAACATGCTCGTCACGCAAAAACTGGTCTTGTATGGGATAACTGGAAATTAATTCTTGAACCAGTTTATTATCGACGAAATTGTTCAGCAGAAGCACCGTAAGATTTTCATTTCTCTCAAAATTTGATATTTTCGGTTAATACGAGCAGAAGTAAGATATTGCTTATCATGACTTCTTGTAGGGTGTTACAGTTGTGACTTATTTAGAAAAATTCTTGGGGATTTTTCGAGGTTTTTGGAAAACCAGTTTCTCAGAAACCGGTTAGGAGAGGCCTATGGGCAAAAACGGCTATCATATTTGGAATCAGCATGGTCGATTACCTAAAAACTACCGCACTTCGTTAGAAAAGTGCTCGGACACCTGAAAAGGTTCCCTCGTAAGTAGTGGGAAAAGAACATATCTCTCAATTCTACCTTCGTTTAAGCTATCACAAGACAAATCACGCGTACTATGAACAACACACTATTTTTCTCTTCATACTTCAAAAATAGAAATTGGAACATAATAAATAAAATCCATATTATATATCACCATTTAGTAGTGTGTGTGTGTTGTTTATTTCTCTATTCAGACTGAAAAAAAGAAAAAAGCTTTTCTTCATTTACGATAATGTTGTTGTTGTTGATATAATACAACACTCTTCATTTTTCTCCACAACCACTTACAGATATGTTTTCGGGACTATCATGAGCAGCAGAAGAATTAACAGCAGCAAGAACATCATTGGTCATAGTCTAGGAGAGAAAGAAGAGAACAACAACAACAACAACAAAACAAAAAAGATATAATAGTGAAAAAAGGGAGAAAATCAAACAAAGAATTCAGTATTAATCGTAGCAAAATTAACAAGCATTTGCAACAGCAAAGAAAACGAGTTAATCATTAATCACACCACGCATATCTGTTACACGTACCTTCTGCTTATCCTACCACTATAATTATTCCCAGAGAAAAAAAGATTTTTGTCAATTTTAGCATCTTTCTTGTATTACTACAAGCCTTCACGTTTATTTCTAAACATTTTTTTGAAGATAACTTACTGGTTGCTTATGATCATCTTCATTATTATCATAATGTGACGATAATTTTTGAACTTTTTTCATAGGTGAAAATGATGAATGTTCGTTGTCTTCTTCACCATCAGTCATTTGAGCTGACCGTTTCTCTCTAAACATACAAACAAATATAAACGTTAAGTAGTAAAAATGCTATTATCAACCATTGTTATATCCAAGATTTATCATGGTCTTTTTCTTTCTTCATACAACATCGAGGAAGTCTGAGTAGTGAATCTTGTGTATCACAAATCAATAAGTATTTTGATGGTCAACAAATATGGTCAAATTGACTTATAAATTTGTTGTTAACTTTTACCTTGGAGGTGGCGAATGTATTTCGTCATTACTACCAACAGACACATTATCTCTAATTTGTTCTAATTTTTCCATACGAATATCCTAAAATTGGAGAAAAACAAATGTTTACATTTATCTTATGAAGTATGTCAATCTGAGTAATGAATGACCGAAAATATGGAGACGTTATTGATAAACAACAACTATAGCGTTATCAATGATCACATATTTTACTTTTTCTTCAATCGTTTTCCTTAATTTTGCGATTGTCTGATCTTTTTTCGTTAAATTACGATTCGCTGATGCCTAAGAAGGAGGAAAACAGTAATTGAATTTTATGAATAAAAATGGGTATTAGTAGTTTTATTCTCGCTATTAAATTACTCACGAGTTGATCATTGATTGTTTCGCTTTCCTGTTTTAAATCCTGAATTCTTAGTTTAAGTTTTTCATTATCTCGTTTTAATTTTGCATATAACGCATCGTTTGATGACGACGAAGAATGATTGTTAGAGTGATTATTGTTGTGACTATTATGTTTTTCATGTTGCTGATAAGAAGATGGTGGTGACATGGAAGAATGATCACGGCGATGTTTTGATGATGATAACTCTTTTGTTGAACTGGCCGTTGATGGTATTGTGGCATAATCAACAAATAATCTTTAATAACAAAACAAACAGTGTGATTTGTTGACAACAAAAACGATATCGTACAGTTTAGCTTTTATATTCAGTACTTCCATAACGTTATTCTCCTACAAGAATTAACGTCAAATTGATTTAAATGAACTTTTGCTTATAAGAAGTCATGATAAGCAATATCTTACTTCTGCTCGTATTAACCGGAAATATCAAATTTTGAGAGAAATGAAAATCTTACGGTGCTTCTGCTGAACAATTTCGTCGATAATAAACTGGTTCAAGAATTAATTTCCAGTTATCCCATACAAGACCAGTTTTTGCGTGACGAGCATGTTTAGCATCATGATAATTCGTATAATTGACAAATACCATCTAGAAATTAGAAACATTCATGTTATAGATAACCGTTAAATTTTAAAAGAGGATACACTTACACGTTCATCATTTTTATAATAAATTTTTATCGTATTAGGACCATATTTGGAAAATTTTTCTTCAATTCGTCCTAGGAGGTAGGAAAATATGAGAAACTTAAGGATATTCAGATACAAGCATAGAAAGTCTATTTCACTAGCGAATAATTCAGAAAATATACTTCATTTATCATATCTAAGATATCCTAATAATAATTGCAGAGATGGACAACTCCAATTTCAACTCCGTTACCAATCAATGTGACTCTTGGTATAACTCCGTAGGAATTGCTGAACTTTTATTTGTGTTAGCGTCGATATTGCTCAAATACGCAGTCTAACTCCAATAAATTTAGCATAACTTCACCAAAAATCCGTTTAACTCTGAAATTGTCCATCTCTGAATAATTGTATGATTCTGAAATGTAATAATACTCGTACATTTTTACTTACTTCTTAATTCATCATGAGCTATTCTTGGATGAATATTTTTGACACATATCGATGTATAATACACACGCTGACCGTCTTCACGATCATTTGATGGTGATATAAGATGAGGACGAGATTGAACTGGAGAACGAGAACTGCGTCGTCGAGAAGAGTGAGGACGTTCTGGAGAGCTACTTGATGAACTCATTCTCTTCTATCGGCTGTTTGATGAATGATATCTAAAACAACTTTTCTGTTTACTACTTCGAAATATTTTGACTTTATTAGACGGCACAAAATACTTCACATATCTTAACTATAGTTTATTCTTTACTATACAGGACGCTCTACTTCAAAAGATGAAATGAACCGACCAGGCATAGAATAAACACACTAGCTGCAAATATGAAAATTCCTATCAACCATCTTCTTTTTGTGTGCTTCACATTTCATAAAAAGAAATAAGCGAATAAAAACTTAATAAGTAAAAGCTCATGACTACAGACATGTTCATATCATCAATAAGTGAATTTTTGTTTGATGTTGAGGTAAAGTCTAAGTTTCTGATTCGTTAATCATTTCGACACTGTGCCAATATAACTGTCTGAACCTGTTTTTTATTTACTACATAATAATCAAGTGTGTTCACATGGCAGAGATGGGAATAAATCAAGTTCGTCTTAACTTGAGATTGTGCATGGCAACATAACTTAACAGTTAAGCCACTAGTTCAAAAATGCAGTACTATTTTTGTTTTCGGTTATTTATACACAGTTGGATAGAGCACATCGAGTTGATGAAGAATATGTGTATTTTAATATTTAAAATACTTTTTTAAGGGTCAAAAATTGAAAAAACTTGAAGGGTGTAAAATTTCAAAATATCGCTAATGTTCAATAAGTTTGATTTTTTGAATACTGGTTTTAATTCGAAAATTTCAAAAAACAAACCTTTGGCGTCAAGGGTAGGTGCTTGCTAAAGGAGCGATTTTCCATTTTGTAAACCTATCTAGTTTTTCCCGTTGAGTGATTTAGCCTCCATTCGCATTTCACAGTAACCGCCGACGTGCGAGCTACAAAAGATTGAAGAACTTTTTTCAAAATTTGGCTCCATTCCTGAGATATCTCAATTTCAATGAAAATCAGGCAGTTTTGACCAAAAATGGTCAGGTCATTCTTCAATAAAGTTGTCAATTTTGGCTCAGATCAATAAAAAGTTGGTTTCGTAGGTAAACAACAGCGTAGAATCTGTTGGTATCACTTTCGGGACTTTTAAAGATTTTCCAGAGGGCCTTTGGAAACCAGGTTTTCTAGAAAACTCTTTTGTTATCAAAAAAATACTGAAAATCATCTGGTTCGATTGAGAATTAAATTTTTAACAAAATGAGACCTCTGAGGTTTCTACGATCTTTGACTGGCCGGGGACCTATTTTTATCCGAGAAGAAGATATGAAAAAGGTCAAAATGGAATACCTTGCCATCGGGACATCGTGGAAGTAGTGCACAAGGTAAGCGCATTTCTTCCACCTTTCGCATACCAGTAGTCTAAACTATCCAAAACAAATTATCACATCTTCAATGAAAAATAGCATCTAACATCGATGATGTAATCGTTTGACATTTGCATATAAACATATTTCTGCTAAGAAAAGATCAATCTAACAATGAATTATAAGAATCATATGAAAAAGTTCCAACTGACCAACAAAGTTGATTTATGTGTCGATTAAGTTTATCAGTTAAAACGATAATGTATTTTTCATATTTCAGCGTTTAATGACTAATGCTGATATTTTTTAGTCTAATAAACAAAAAATTCTGTGTACACATTTTAATATTGACACATAACATAAAGAAAAAAATATCTGATAATTGGTCGTATTTTAATTGTTGAATTGTTTTTGCTTCGTGATTTAATTCACTAGTATTGAATGCGGACTTTCGTTCGCTTATTAGACATTTTATTTGATTTATTCAATGAATCATATATATTTCATTCGTATTGGGAATATGGGATTACTATTTCTAATGTAGATCAGCATCCAATCTAAATTGGCAAGTAAACTTTTGAATGTTGACCGAATGACCAGAAGATTTTTCATTTTATACCTAAACTAAAACAAATTTTCTGTTTTTCTTCAAAAATAAAACATTATTAAAGTTAGTGCTCAGAAAGCACAGAACTGTCTACTTTTTACCTGTCAGAACACAAATAGCATCTTCAGATCAGAGCTGGGCAAATCAAGTAAAAAATACCTTATGTCCAAATCAAGTCAAGTCTGACTTCACTTGACTTGAGAGATTTTTTTTTGTGACCATAACTGGATCTGAAAAAATTGTCAAGTCATTTCTAGTAAGAGATTTTCATTTAAATTAGGCATTTTTTACCCTGAAACTATAAAAACTCTCTCACCCAAAAAGCGCTAGCAAATTTTATGTTCTACCTAATTTTTAATCAGACTTGACTTGATTTGGAGGAAAACATTTCGAGAGATAACTCGACTTGACTTGGGAGAAAGAATTTTCTCATCTCGATTTGACTTGTGACTTGCAAAACCTCTGACTTGCCCAGCTCTGCTTCAGATGTCTCGCGTATAGCCACTTTTACTGCAAAAAAAACATTATCTCAAAGTGATTACCCGAACAATATTCGAAAAAGTTTTGAAAAGCTTAAAAATGATAAAATCGTCAGAGAATCGTCTCATGTTTATGTTGAATATTTTTCTCTTTATCTATTAATAAAGCGAGGATGTAGAACTCTTTTTCTTACCTACTTTCATCTTCTGAATACAAGTTTTTTGTCCATGATATTCAATGTATTGAAAAGTTGCATTTTAAATGATCAACCGAGCGTAAAAGTTGAAATTGATTGATTTGAAACTTTTAGTTTCATTGAATGACAACAAATTCAAAGAATTGAAATGAGGATAGTATAGAATGATGTACATTAATTATGATGTTTTCCGACTGTTGTGATGTTGGTGATTGTAATAGTTTCTTGGCTATACACATTGGTATCGATACTGAACGAGAAAAGCCAATTTATTTAAACTAGTGCAATCTTCTTATAGGGTATGTTGTAGGGCCTTTCTATGACAAATAGAAAGAGTTAACGATGATGATTAATCAATATTTCATAAAAGATAAATATATTTCATACGAGCACCTGAGGGAACTCTCCATGATGATAATAATTTAATCATCTGAAAAATACGATAGAACTGAGGGAAATGCGACTGAAGGGCAGATAATTGTACTGTTAGATATGTCAGTTTCTGAACATCTCAAGAAAAAGTTTTGACCCGGTAACTAAAGAAAATCTTCTAACTGAGATCAATACAAAATTTTATTTTCATATATAAAACAACCGATAATAAAAAATATTATTTACATCTTGTTATCATCTTCTTCTATATTCGAACTGATCAATTGAGAATCAATTCGACTATCGATTAATAAACTCTGTAATATTTTTGTTTTTTTATTTTCAAACGAGATTATCTGCTGTTGTTGCTGAATACTCTGATATTTTTTTGTTGCTCCAAAACCTTTTTTTTTTTTTAATATCAACAGATCACTAGTGGCTGTTGTAGTTGTTTTTTTATCCATATTCATTTGTAACAATGTTTGTGTACAATATTTTACCAAAAATTTTTTGCATTGTCTTATACTTCCAGCCACATGTAATGTTTGTAGTGAACATTCATATGGTCCAATATGTGTGGTAAATGTGGCTACAGTTTTCATTTCAACTTTATTTTCTCTTAAACATCTTATAATAGATAAATTTGTTACAGGATTATAATAGATTATTGTTAGTGAACGTAAGAATTTTGCTGAACCATAGTCACCATATAATTTTTGAATTATTTGTTCTAATGATGTTTGAATATGGTTTGGTTTCAAATGACGAGATAGATAATGTTGTTTATCATCGTTATCATCGGCAAAATGAATGTGAAATACAAAGTACCGACGTTTTATACGAACCATATGGATAGATAATAACAAACTGTCGATTTTTCTTTCTAAAAAGAACCTCTAAGAAAATGTAAATAATAATAAGCTTCTTGCTAAAGAAACATTGCTTTGCGTATGTAGGAGAAAAAATTTAGCAATAGAAAATCTACATATATTCGATGATTTTCCGCGAAGCTAGTTTCCGTTAAAATTTGAGTGAACAGTATAAGAATTTATAATTGAGTAATACTTAACTATTGATTTTTTTAGTTAACATATTTTTTTTGCAGACATGTCAAGATACTCTTGATGTTTTGTAATATCATTATTTTGATACTAACATCTAATTTAAATAATTCTAATTCTGATAAATCCAATGATTAAAAATATCTCTAGTTCAGCTACAAGACTGAACTTTTGGAAAAAACGGCTAAAAAACTCTTTATCTATTCATCGAATTTATATCATCGGTTGCCATTTTTAAAGTGCATGATGTATTAACTAACCAGTGGCGGATCCAGAATTATTTTTTGGTACGTGCGGTATACGATAAAAGTGCGAGATATGTGCGGTCGTCATAGAAACAAATTATTCTAAGAGAGATCTGCTGGGAAAAAACAGCTTTTTTGGTTAAAAGGTGCGAGCGACCGCTCGTACCGCTCGCGGGCTGGATCCGCCACTGTAACTAACGATATTTTGTTGTTGGAAATGCGATGTAAATAAATGAAATTTGAGTTTGATGTTGTTAGACTTGAACATCTGAACTGATTTTTGTATTAAACTATAAAAGTACCCTACAAAAAAATATTTTATCGGCACTGGTTGTGCACGGGTGTGCACCGGTACGGAATAATTTTTTTCTGAGCACCGATGCGCATCGGTGCCAGAAAGAATGTAAAAATCTCGTATCGATGCGCACCAGTACCGAAGTTTTGTTTTGTCAATTTCGGTCTATATTAACATCACAGTGTACCTCTAATATTTCGAATGCCTTTCTGACTTCATCTTTTTCTTCTCATAAGAGAAGTGCCGAGGCAATGCCACATGGTTTTGGCATGTCGATGTAATACTGATCAGTGCCGCATTCTAATACAAAATTCAGTATAAACAACCATAATAAAATACTAATTAAATTGATTAAATAAATTATCAGTGCGGCACTTTTTCGGCAGAAATATATCGGCACTGGTGCGCACGCGTACCAGTTGGCACTGGTTCGGCACTTGCTGAACACGGGTGCACACCAGTGACCGATGGCATGCCATGCACACTGGCAGTGCCGCACTGATTTTTACCAGTTTTTTTATAGGGTAAATTCACTGTTCCTAATCTATCTATCTATCTGCAGTATAATGATTGAAGATGTGCAATCAACTCAATGTCACTATTATTGATTCGTTTTGGTTTATGTTTTGTTGTCAAATTTGATATGAGGTAAATGACACGTGAATTGAAATAAATCTTAGATAAAAATAAACTTTCAACTAAACATTTTTCCACTTCAATCAGCTAGAAATTTATCTAATGAACAATACCATAAAAATTTAAGAGGGTATCCTTAAGTAACAGAAGTTGCCTGTTTTACTTATTATGACTTCATCAACATATTTTTCTCGTTCCGAAAATCGTTTTTAGAATGTTCTTCAGCCAAAATCGCCTTAAAACAGTAGCTTACATTTTCCTTAGACGATTTTTTAGGAATGAAAAAAGTTTATTACCGAAGTGATGAATTATTCGAATGGTTCGACTCTTATTTTTTTTTCAAAATGTTGACCGACAACTTCAATTACTTAGGGAATAAAGGATATGAATATAAGAAAAAATGTTTGTCAGCACATTTTAATATGGAGAATCGAATGAGATAAATTTCGACAATAAAAACTTTAGTGTATGATAATTTTTCTTATTTGCAGCACTGATGGAATGTCTCTTAATAAATAATGTTTTAGAGACACGAACTTTTCAGTTATAATTATTTTAAAACATTTGATAATGTATCGAATTCTCTATAGACTGGACTGAAAATTTTTAGATTTGAAAAAATTTCTTTAGACTTGGCTTACATCGAGAAAAAACCATTGAAAAACGTGTTATTTTTTGTATTTTTAAAAATAATTAACACTCTGAAGCTCACAAGGAGTCATGAGTGCATGTATTTAGGTTTTTTCCCTAATGCATATGACTCTACGCATGTCATCTATAACGAACGATTTATGGATCGTAAATGGTTATCCTAAAAACGCGGACGACCTCTAAGACTAGTATCATTCTTAAGATTTAAGCCATCATGATCAGGGTTTCCGATTAGGATACCCTAAATTTCGGCACTGTCCGCCAGATTTTTGGAATTTTGTTCGGTCTTTAACTTTATAAAAGTTCTTTTTATTTTACAAATGTTCACTTGTTTCGAAAATCTATCCACCAACTTTTTAAAAAGAGTGTCTGTCATAAAAATCTCCTCACCCTGATTAAAAACAATCGGAAATTCTACTCACGGTTCACCTGGATGATCTTTTTGTGGACTGAACTACACTCTAACTTTCTAGTTTATGAACTAGAAAAAAAATTTTGAATGGACCTGGTGTCGACTGATTTCGAAAGTTCGAGTTCATATGTTCTTTAACATACTATAGAATAATATTGTCCAATATTTTAGCTTACATATTGTCACATATTGTTACATATGAAAATATTGACCAGTACAGTTAAAGATTAAAAGATATAATTCTAAACTCAAATTTGCCAAATATATAAATATCCTGCGTAGTTAAGCAAGCAAAATAATTTATTTGGAAACATTTTAAGTCTTGGAAATATTTGATCAACATTTTGATATTTGACTTGTTTGAACTAAATAAATTTTTTGTTTTACAACCGCTTTTTCGTTACTCCAAGGTCTGAGCTTTTCTAACTTGAATTGACTCTTACTACGCCTGAAGACATTTTTAACCGAATTATTTCGTTGACGTCTGATATATATATTCTCAACTGTGTTGAGAGAAAATTTACAGAAAGGCAGTCTTGAAGACTGCGCGCGTAGTACGGGCCAGTTCAAGTTTCCAAGACTTGAGCATTTTTTATTGATCAACATTTATCTGAAGACATTTTTAACCAAGAACTGTTCTACGTGTTTCGCAAGCAAGCTTTCTTTCAGTCTTGTTCTTTAATCTGTTCAATTTTACGGCTCATCGGAACAGGAGGAAAATAATTTTGTCATGACATGTTACCTGAATTTTTAAAATATTCACTTTTTGAAAGACGATCTTAATATCACAAAAATATCTTTCGTATCAGACGGATAAAAAAGCTCTCCAAAAAAGAGTTGTATCATTGAAATTGCACATAGCTATCTTTCCAACAAAAAGCTTCTTCTCGTACTTGTCTAGAGAAAAGAATGTGCTTTATATTTTATACGCTAACGACAGGACTTGTTGCAATAAATGTCTTAATTCCACTTATAATAGCTTAAATATTCATTACAAATGAATACTCAAATTGCTAGAAGTGTTTTATGTTATCTTACTCTATTTTCTCAGATTATGACACTAAAAGAATAACTTTACAAAAAAAAGTCGAATGATGTTTCTTGTTGTTTTCTTTATTTTCACAAATTAAATAAAAAAAACAAGCAGAAAATCGAAAGTGAAACAAAAACATCAACAATAATAATCCTTGTGTTTTGTATTTTATCGCCGCCATGTTTTTTCTTCTACAACAACAAACACAAAGACATTTTACACTTACACTATCGCAAAACAGAAATAAAAAAAAAATGTTTATATCTTTAGAAAATAAGAAAGCATTCATTATCAACAAAAAAGTATTGAAGAAAAAACAAAGCAAAAAATCAAAATGATTTCAAAAATATTCATAGAGTTAAAAATATACAAATAACAACGAACAAGATGTAGTTTTAACTATATCTTGATCGAGGTTAGAATCGATAAATGAATTTAAAAAATGTTTGAAAGGTATTTTGTAACCATATGCGGGATAAAAGTTATTTATAGTAGACATAGAACGTGCGCACGTCAGAATAAACACATTTAGTTTAAAATAAAAATCTTAGCAAGTGATATATATCCAACATTCTGAACTAAAGACAATATAAAATTCTCCTAATGCTTGCCTAAAGATGTATACACAATATTTAGTATATTGCTACTGGTTGATAGAATTCAGAATTTGAAACAAAAATTGGACGTTTGTTTTCTTAAATATTGAGCAACAATACTCCTTCGGTTACATATATCAATTATTACCCATAAGAAAAAGATGATAAACTAAATTTTGGAGTTTTAACCATGCTCTTGGGTCCCTATACACATTTTTCTTGACGCTTATGTACACCATGGGTGAAAGAAAAGAAAAAAGCAATAAGGTTTCATTTAGAGATTTGAAAAGAAAAGACAAATAAAGAACAAAAAAAATGTATGCGTGCACGTCGGCGCACAGTCATATTTCATAATTTATATAAATAAGGAGAATATTCATTCTATTCTTCGATGCCTTTATCTTTTTAATCAAAATCAAGTAAATTACTAGTAGAAAATGGTCCATTTGATGAATTTGTTCCACCTGCTGCTGCTCCACCTCCACCATTACCTCTCCGATTGTTTGGATTTGATGGATTATTTGGTGGGGGATATTGAGATGATTGTTGAACATATTCGTGATTACTGGTATTTTGACCGTCTAGTGTAACTCGACATGTTGGACATGTGCCATGCTTTAAGAAAAAGAAAAAAAATATAAATTATAATTCTTGAAAGACGAGACATGGTTAGGGGCGGCACTTTCTCGTTTCTTTCCCAAAAAGAAAGAAAAAGAAAGTAGATATAACTTTCTTTTGTGTTTTTCTGTATGAATAAAGCACTTTGAAGCAAACCAGGTCCATATTCACGATCAGCGTCGAAAACTAAATCGAGTGATGTGTTTTTGCAAAAACTTTTCGAAAACTTATTTTTTTTTGCAAAACACATCACTCGATTCAGTTTCCGACGCTGATCGTGAATAAAGGGTGTATACTAAGTTCTGACCCGCTTTGTAAATTGACGTTATTTATATGAAATACATGTGATACAATTCAGCTGTTTTTTGCAGAAGATTCATCATTTAATTCTCTACAAAATGGTATATA
>CAJNOQ010003882.1:0-18875 GCA_905250885.1 Didymodactylos carnosus
GTGAATAAATAAACACCGAAAAAATTTATTTCAAAGAGGATTCTTTAGGGCTTTCCGTTACGAACACCCACTAACATCCAAAAAAAGTGACGCAAACACTCAAAATAATATGCCAGAATAATCGCCATCCTTTTTTGAGCATATTAGATCACTTTTGAATCCATCCAGCTTTTGGCTTAACATTCAATGCTTGACATGTGGTTCTAGCAAATAATGTTTTCCTACTACCAGGAGGCCCGTGACGAAGAATTCTTCGACAATGTTTTATACCAGTTTGATTAATAAATGTGGATGGATAAAGACGAGATAATAAAATATCCCCAAATATTTGTTCTAATACTTCTTCACATCCACCAATAACTCTACCGAAATTATACTTTTTGTTGATAATACTAAAAAATGAATTTCGTTTAATGTGCGATGTAACTGATGAAATAACTTTAATTTTGTTCGTTTTCACTGCTGACTATTGAGTCCCTTTTTTTTGAGTTTGATTGCTGATTAATGTTTGAAATATAAATTGTCCATGGCTATTGGTAATAGATAAATACGAAAATCTGGTAGGATCCACATCTTCTGGGCTAAAAACTGTATAATCATCAGTTCCATCAGATACAGGTGAATCAATTACTGTAAATTTTGTCATTTTTTAAAAAATGTCTAAAGATGATCTGTGAGATGCAATACTACGTATACCGATTTGCTTTCTTTTCTTCTTTTATTATTGCTTCTTCTGTGTCCCGTATCATCACGTACTCAGGCCAAAGATTAAATTCCAATACAAATTTTTTTTCTCGTTTTCTTTTGTTTTAAATACTATTATCTTTTCTGAGAATGTAATAATAATATTAATAGTAATAATAACAATCGTATTCAAACACATGGGAGGTGTTCGAGCTATTGAAACTATAGGCAGGATTACATGTTCTCTATGTGACACTACATCACCAACAGTATTGTGTGAAAATTGTCAAAATGAACCTCGCGAAGATATGTTCACTAGCAAAACTGGAAGATTTTGGTGCAGATTATGATGCTATTAAATCCAAAAATCTTGATATTAGTAGAATAATCAATACATTTACGATTGCAGCAGAACCAGTAACTGAATTCAATCCCATAGATCATGAAATAGATGAGTCAAGAAATTTATTATTAAGTCATCCAAATCTAGCTATTCGTAAGTTAGTCCCGATAAGCGTTAATGGAGATGGTGACTGTTGGTTTTACACGCTTCAAGTGTTTTATCCTGATATGTCAATTGAAGAACTTCATCTTCGATCAATTAGTGAATTGTGTTCTCATGAAAACTATCATGTATCAGTGGTCAATGGCGTGTTGGATTTAGTAGATAATGAAAATGTCGACAATCATGTTAAAAGAATTTTAAACAATGGACAGTATGGTGGTGTATTAACGTTAAGTGCTGTATTTGAACGAGAGATACAATCAATATATCCAGATATAAATGAAAATGATGAGTATTTTGGTCTTTTGAACAGAAGTTTTTATCCTCGACCGTATTTAAAGCAGTATCATTTCCATTGATTATCATGTGGTCAGGTGCTGAACCACAAAGAGGTCAAATATGTCAAGCGAGTCATTTCGTCACACTTCTGTCATCAACAGAAAATCAGGATCATTCAACATGTGCAACGACAAACAATAATTACCCTTCATTAATTAAATTACATCGATTGATCGGTGTTGAGTGTGATTTGGAAGAACAACATGAACTGTCAGAAGAAAATTATAGTATCTCAAATGAAAAAATCAATATTTCAAGATTTGTGTTTCGCGATGCATCACATGTGATAAATGAAATTATTAATGTTGAAAATGAAAATATCATCAATACGGTGCTACAAAAAGTTATTCAGCGATCAACACAATTTATTATCAAATTTACTGAAGAAAATAAGCAATCAGTACGAAAAGATGGTCAAAGTGCTTGGATACAAGATAGGTCTGTTGAAACATTATTTGTGATGGATAAATCAGCCGGTACACATCGGGTGGTTCGAAAGAATGAACATCAACAACATTATTATAATGAAAGAAAAGGTCGGCAATATATGCCTAATATTGTTAATGGGAAAGATATTATCAAATTGAAATGGTAAATATAAACATTTCTGATTATTTTTCACTGATTTAAACCAGTTTCACTGCTTTGAACCAGGGTTTCTGGTCGCGGAAAATTTTCCGAGGGTTTCTTCGTTCGCGGATTTTTTGTTCCGCTCCGCTACGCGGGTGCACATGTCTGATTTAAACATTATTCCGATTTATTCTTTAGAATATATGCAACGAACAAGTTCGACAGCAACTTATGTCGTATGCTTTTCTATACGACTAAAAATATTGATACGGAACATTTACCCATTTATCTCCAATATATATTTGTTGAACCAGCAAAACAATCTGCTGAAAAATTATTAATCAAGCCTCATGGAAATTCAACAAAATTAACCAGATCATTTACTTCAACATTGCCAAGTGTTATTACATCAATACAAGGAAATTTTTTAGAAACTACTAAACCAGGAGCAGTATATAAACAACTGGTCGAAGGTACCGAAGCAACTACCATGCCATTACTGGCAACAGTTCGTGATAAAAAACAAGTATATAATTCTTAACAACGAAATTTAACAAGTGCTGAAGAATTTTTAGCTGTTATACGTCGATTAGAAAAGAATGATGGGCCAATAGCGCATTTTTCAATGAATCGTGGTGAAAGCCCAATATTGATTTTATCTTATGATCATCAAATAAAAGAACTACAGCGAAGCTGTACAAGGAAGTATGAACATATACCACCATCAGCTTGATGTATGTCGTTCAATCTATGACTGCACTCATTTTGATGTAAAATGTCTTTCAGCTTCTAGGTTTGGATACAACTTTTAATATTGATCGATTTTTTGGTATGCCCACCACATTTAGAAATTCAGCCTTACAACTTCGGCGTACAAAAAGGTCACCTGTTCATATGGGACCAACGATGATTCATTATGGAACTAAATCGGAATGTTATGAACAATTGTTAAATTATATTAAAGAACAGATGAATAGTCAATATCCCCTTATAATTGGGAGTGACACGGCATCAAAAATAACAAAAGCTGTATCCAAAGCTTTCCTACCAACAACCCATTTATTTTGTACACGTCACGAACGTCAAAATATCGAACGACAATTGACTAAAACAAGAGTACATCAGGATGATAGACAAAAGCTATTAGAAGCTATAATTGATGTACCTGATTTATTAATTAAATCAGAAAATACTGAAGCATTTGAAGATCGATTAGCCGAATTTGAACATCTTTGGAATGAAATTAAAAACGTTAATCCAATAATTATAATCATGTCATGGATTTTCATGATTGTTTTATTACGTATCAAGCACAAAATTTTCAAGAACATTTCACTGATGATATTCGAAATGCTGCTGGTTATGTAGATCAAGACGGAACAGCAAAATTATTTTATAATAACGACAGTGGAGCTATTAATATGTTAAAAAATAAGTCAAATTGGGAACGAAGACCATTATCCGATGTATTAGATCTGATTGATAGATAATTAACAGCACAAAAGAACGAAACAATCAGAAGTTTGTATGGAGGTGGTGAATTATAGTTAATTGGTCCTTTTGTTCGGCAAGAGCAAGTATAACTCTCCTGGTCTGAAAAAATAATCTGATCTTTTTTAGATTTGAATATGATAGTAAAATCTGGTCAAGTAAATCTCAATCAGAACGAGCACAAATAATACGCGATTATTATGCTTATCAGCTACTTATACGGCAACCAACGACTGATTTTTATATTCCGGCTACTGCAGGACGAAAATCTAGGAAGAAAAGTGTTCGTGGGACAACAACAACCATAAGATCATCAAGAAATTAAAAAAAAGTGCTTTAAATATGTAATTATTAAACATATACATTACGGGATACCCTCAAGAAAAACGGTCGCAGCCAATAAAAAAATTGAAGAATAATGTTTTATATATTTCGAGACTGAAGTTTTGTAGGAAATTTCACGGCCGTTCTTCTGCTGTACTTTATGAATCACTCTTAGTGAGAAAAAAATTATTTTTGATTATACAGGAGGATCACAAACCAAAGTTCAGTGGTCCGACCATCTCTGCTCTCATCAGATTTCCTATGGATTCAAAAGTGATCTAATATGCTCAAAAAAGGATGGCGATTATTCTGGCATATTATTTTGAGTGTTTGCGTCACTTTTTTTGGGTGTTAGTGGGTGTTCGTAACGGAAAGCCCTAAAGAATCCTCTTTGAAATAAATTTTTTCGGTATTTATTCACAAAGAACAGGTTTATCGACCGGCTATCTCGGATTTTAATTGGGAGGTGTTAGTGGGTGTTAGCGTATTTTAGTAATACCCTTAAACAATTAACACAGTCTAACAATTTAAAGGCAACCAACTTTGTGATGCTTGATGAATAAAATAGACAAATAAATAAAACTTAAGCTAAATGAACATATTGTTCTTATACTGTTTAATTATGATCAATAATCTGATACACGCCAGATGCAATCATATTAGGCAAGCTATCACAGGTCCGTTTACAGCCGCGAAGTCCGAATGTACGGTGTTGGAAGGCGAATACCATCAATAGTCCAAAGTTATGCACAGTACCAACAGCACAAAATGGTAGTGTTATGTACTCTTTTTGGTGTTTTTCATTTCAATAATATTCAAGTTTCATATAGATCTAATGATTTTTTATAGTTGTCTATCAGTACTAATATTCTTTAGTACTGACGCATATCGAATACGTCCCTTTAAACTTATACTTTGTCCTAATTTCAATGCCGATATGAAGTGCTCTAAGGCTAAATCAAACTGATTAGTGCTATAATAACTTGCCCTGTAACATCTTCAATTTCTGCAATTAAAGAAATATTTTATGGTAAAAATCTTTTAGATATTTCCAAGAACCATTCAGAATATTCAATGGGCTTATCATATTCTCGTTTCTGAAAGTATCACCGTTCAATAGGCTGGGATAAATCAGCAATCTCTGGTTCAGTTTCTTTGACGATCGGTAATTTCTTCATAAAATAGTTTGTGACGGAATCAAGTTCATTAGTTTTGGGGTACAACCAATCTACTTTTGAATTTATTTCAGAAGTCCTCTGGTAACCAAATGGTGAACACTTTTCGCAGATTATCAAAGTTTTTTCATAACAGACTGTAGAAAGCTCATATTTTCTTATCTCACTATCATATTTCCATACAACTTTGCAACATGGAGTTCGTTATTTGGCATAATGTTTTCTTTTGTCCTCATCGCTTTTTTGAGATAATACATGCATAAATTATACTCCTTTTGCATACTGTTGCACATTGCAATCCTTATGTAGAGCTCTGACACCTCTTTAATTCGTTAACTGATGAGCACTCTTGATGACTTATGATGGTGTTTCAGACTAGCTTGTATATGATACAATAACATTTCAAGATATATGCCCAGAAGAATTTTCTCTCGTATTGGCAATGCCATTTTATGATGTCGTAATACTAAACCAAAATCTTTTGTTTTTCGATAACAGCATCCATCGTTATAATGAAGGATAATTATGCTGACATGCTCAGTTGGATGCATTGTTTCGTCCATACCTAGTGCTTGTTTATAATGCAATATGGCTTCTTCAAAGCTATTTTGTTCGCAGAAGACGTTTGCAATATCTACATGATTCGTTGCTATCTTTTCTAAATCTTATGTAGGTCTCATTTATAATGCCTTAAGATGGCATTGCGCGGCAGTTTTGAATTCACCAGCTTTTCAGTTATGATGGTAAAAACATGATGAAGAGAAATAATGACTCATTGGAGTTTTGCAAGTGAACAACAGTAGTGCTAGAATGCTCGGAACACATCATCTGTCAAGAAGCGTTCTCTTACTTTAGTGATTCTAGTAATTTAAACCTCTTACCACTTGTTTCCCCGGAGTTATCGTTAAATTAGTGATGAAAAAGTATGGTTTTGTACTTCCAAGATTCCGCCGTCTTGACTTCTTGGTGTTTTTTACAAGATCTTGTGGCATTTCTTAAACCAAAATCTTGGGTACAAGAAGGTTCACTAGGGTAGATATTTGAAGCAGGAAGGATAACAAATTTTTAGTAGCTTCTTTTCAAAAACGTTAATAAATTTCTCAGATGAAATCAAGCTGTTTTTCTGCGTAATATTTTTAAATAAAGTAGCGCTTTAGTGGCGAAAAATGAAAATTTCAAAAGCAGCATGAGAGCTTCACGGCTCAAGCTCTGCTAAGATCAAATGTTCATACAGACAACTAAAGTCAGTTCAGAGCAATTTTTTTTCTCGTGAAAATGAAGTATGTACATGATATCAAATAAGTCACGCACATTCTTCGTAAAATTAAATTGCTTGTTATACGTAGGGTTATGAATTTATGGCAGTGGTACGGTTTTTTCTCAAAAGTGGTACGAAACTGAAACACACTCATTTCATAAACTGAATAAAAGCTGTTTGAAAAGAACGAACCTAATATATTTCAGTCAATAGTTTTTGCTTCTGGCTTAACTGCTGGCTGTGTTTTGGAGCTAAATCATGATTGATGCCACAAACTAGATTAAATTTTTTCCCAAATCTGACAAAGAAGCTCGAAGATTATCTGACATTCTAAGTTGTAGTAACCGCGAATACGACAAACAGTAGCGTTACTTCAACCTACCAACATTGTGGTGCGATAAATGAATTTGCTGTGCCGATAAATGCATTTTTATGTCCACAGCAGATTCTTCGTTCATATGAAATTAGCTGTTCGTCCTAATCGAATCGACTAATTATCATTTTAACAAGCTGCTGCTACAGCATGAGCAACCCTGCTAAAAGTTAATTGCTATAAACGCAATTTGTTTGATTTTTCAAGGAGAGAAAGCGTAGCTAAAACATGACCGTACAGCTTCAGAGAATAGAAATAAAAGTCTCGTTTTTGGATGTCATAGGTGGATATTTCATTAGTGCTGATGATTGATGAAAGCTCTCCACTACAATCCCCTTGGAAGATGCATAAATGAATCTGAACAGATTTTTTTGTCTGCGTTAGAAATTGCTTCTCCCATAGATAGTCACTATTACTAACGAATCATTATATAAATGACTCTCAAAAATAATTATTCAAAGATTAACCACACTGACTCACTTACTATTAGCCATGATGACTCGTCACTTTTATTTCTAACTTAACATTTGATCATGTGTGACCAGATAAGGATTTTCTGATTATGTATATATATGAACCGACTACACTGGCCGGAGCTAAAATTTTTTTTTTTGTTCTTAGTATTTTAGTTCGAAAGAGCTCATCGAACAACTAAGAAATCTAAGATATCTCGCCTTTGTATGGTACTGTTCAAGAATTAGGTGAACTTAACTGTCTAGTCATCACCAGAAGCTTCCTCCATTTTTGGATTAAATCAATGTTTCTTTAATATCTCAGAAACAGCTCTAACCTTATGACCCTTCACATCTCATATGAAAGGGAAATGTTTGGGCTACAATGATGCGTGATTAAGAAAGCTTTTGGTTACTTTTTAGAGTTTCTAAAAAACTCGTTTTTCAAAAAGCAGGGTCTTCAGGAGTCATGGGGATAAATCCTTTTAGAATTTTACTAGTTCGATACGCTCTATCGATCGACGTATGAACGAACGAAATCGGAAGGTATCACGTGGATAGATTTTCTCGTCAGATGACTTTTCTTGTCCAGGATTGGTATAGGTCTGCAACTTTTGCATGCAAGGACCATTTGCTACACTCTAAAAGAACATCGAGTCTCAAACTAAGGCTCCATAAGTCGCTTGATGATTATTAACGTGCTTGGGTCTTAAAATAATAAATCAAGTTATTTGTGCGGAGAAATCCCAATACATATTTAAAAATAATTCGCTCGAAAATTTTTGATAAGGCTACCATAAGAGAAATGGAGCGTCGATTGGTATCAGGCAGTGGTCTACTTTTTTTTGGAAGAAATTCTTTCGGTTAAGGATGTGTGAATCGCAAATGAGCAGTACTTGCTTTTCTATGGTGTTACATCGTATACAAGCTATGACAAATACTTTCCGTCTTATACCAGTCAAAGAATTCGACAAAAATGTACTGTTTGTTTAGTGTTACGGTGATCATTTATGTATTATTAAAATCAGAGTTGATTCGAGCGCGATTGAAATGCTCCTTTTTCTTACTTCGTCTCGATCTTTTCTTCTTCTTCTATAATTTGTCACATTTTAAAGCGCTAAATCACTCTTACGTTCCTTCTTTTCGAACTGTTTTCTTTTAGTTATTTAGTTGTAGATGAATCGACAAACAGAGACTCCTTATGCCAGATCTTATCGATTTACGTCGTACCAATAACAAGAATGAAGAAGATGACGTTGTTATATTGTTTCCAAAAGAAAATAGTTGCAGTATTTTATTGAAAAGCAAACGTCCTCATCCAGATGAAAATAATTATATGGTATATAAAAGAGAAGTCAAAAATGCCTATGACGATTATAATTTGTTTTGATGCGTAGAAAACTTTCTCTCTTTTTTTCTAAATCTCTCATCGTCTTCTAGCTATATTGAATACTGACATTGAAGCAGATGTCGAAGTGTTAGTTGATCAACACGATAAGCTAGTTAAACTATCGACATCACCAACAAAACAATTATTAGGTAAAACATTTTTTTTCATCGTTTTTGATGTATATGAATTATTGAATAAACCAATAAGAATTTCAAACGACAAAAAATGAAGTGATTTTGATTATGACGATGAATTGGAACAGTTCGGTATAACGACAAAGAAACGTAAATAACAAATCACAACAACACAAAAACGAGCAAACAGGCAATCAGCGTTTACAGCAGCAGCTTCTAAACTATTATGTTCACGTGAATTAATTCTTTTACGGTGATACTTCAACGAAGAAAGCAACAAACAGATTTTATCGTTATTGAAACGAACGTTGGCAACTAATGGTAAAATAGATATAGATAAGAAATCAGTCAAATCAATCAGTCACAAAGAAGAGTGCATCATACATTGAAATCAATGCTGAAAAACCAAAAAATGATGCAAAGAGCATTGACAAAAAAACCGCATGTACGTGTCTTAAATGACAGATTAGTTTTTTCTGCAGAAGATCGTTTGTTTTTACGTTTTATTATATTGTACTATTACAAACTTTGGTTTCATTAAATAAGTTCTTGTCATTTTATTTGTGAATGAAATGTATGAAAAAGTATTAAAAGTCCATCCATGAGCCTATTAACGAACGATTATTGCCAATCATAAAATAATCGCGTGGGACAAAGATGTAAAGAAATAAAAAAATAAAGATCACGATCAGATCAAAACATTTTTCTTGTTAAGATCATATGTCATCTGTTATTAGTGTTTGCAACGTTGAGTAGTAAAGTATGCAATTACATTTGAGTGAGTGAAAATCAAAAGCCAGATTCTGGTGCAATTATTCTGGCATCAAATGATCAATGATATATTTATTTTTAGATGAGAACTTGTGTCAATGTCACAACAATGGAATATGTTGGAATAATGAGATAAATAAAGGATGGAGAAGAGAAGATCGTCTTGAAAGTACGCTTGGTGGATGTATTTGTTTACCCGGTTATACTGGATTATTCTGCGAAATAAGTAAGTATAACACACAGTGACTTATATTGTGAAAGCTTTTACCTCGTAAGAAGGAAAACTGTAGCTGGAAGTTTAAAGAGATAGCAGACTATCAAGCTGTTTGCACTTTCTCTTACACCTTCTCAACAGTGGTCATTTCCCAATAGGCATCAAGCTATTTATCTTCAGAAATGATTGCTTTCTAATAAGAACGATTGAGTATAAGTTTGAGCCAATTTAAGATACGGAAGAAGTCGAAGTTTTATTATTCGAAAGATGAAATTATCGAAAACAGTGTTAGCATACAAACAAATCCGTGACAGTAATACGAAAGTTAATGATTTTTTGCCAGAAATATACAGAAACTATCCAGTTACAGACTTGAAATTACTATTAACTTTAGTTCCATTTATAGGCGAGAAAAATTTAAACTATACTATTCATATCGTCTTTTCAGTCTGCTCTTCTGACTTTAGTTTCCCTATTATTCAATTGAAATAAAATACTTCTGTTGATAGAGAAGTACAACTCCGAATTTCTGCTTCATTCTTATATGGAAGAAATTAGAAAAAGTATTTTCGTTTTTTGGTCAAATGCCGGCAGCATGAGTGTCCACTATACTTCTCTTCTCGACATCCGGATGGATGAACATATTTATCCATACTGCTCGCAAATCAAAGGTAAAATTTTTCAATTTTAGTTATAACAACAACCCAGTATTCTACTTTAACAAAAATAGTACCGCCTCCAACTTCCACAAGTAAATCATATTACCTTTATTCGACTATACAGGACTTGATATTCCTTTGTTTAGTTCAACGACAACCACAACCTCAGACGGTAAATACTGTGATACTTGTGGGCTCGATCACGAGTAGCGTGTGTCTGTGTCTCATTGCTATCATTGTCTGTTTAATTTGTTGTTACCGTAACAAACAGGCGAAAGCAAGAAATAGTTTATCGCCATTTCCTCAAAATCAACATCGCGTTGAAGTGGATGTTTTTTATAACTCACCAGATTCAAGCAATTTAACACCAACAACCAATCGTAACTATCCATCATCAACACATTTTTACGAACAAGTTATTTAGTTCTACTCACTTTTTTCGTCACATTTACATTTGTGACAAATTGATGAACTCAAATCGGTTAGTTCGTCATTAAAGAAGTGTTTTGTATATTTTCTTACGTACCATAGTAGTACAAAAATAACACACAAACAAAAGGAGACAAGAGATTAGCGTGTAGGTCTACTTTATCAGCTAATGAGGTATGCATTTGTCTTCAATAATTGATGAGTTGTTGTCGGTGATCTATCCTCTTCTCGATCTCCTTAAGAATCGATCACATGCTTTATCACCAAGCAGTTATTTCAATCACATACTCAATGAAGAATATTCAGCTTTTTTTCAGCACATACTTTCTCTTCGATACAAGCCCATAATGAGACTGCGTATTTATTTCGAAAGCAGGCTAGTTAAACTTGAGCGAGGTTGAATATTCTCAAGTTAAACCAGCATTTCATTCGTCGTTTATTTAAAATATATATATAAATAAATAAAAAAAGTAATTTTTATAAGATAAACGGATCATTTATTTAAAAAAATAAAGGTGTAAAATACCTAAAATAGCTACAGAATAGGAATCGTGTAAAATAGCTAATTTTTTTGTACTAAGGAAACATCCGATTACTTGCTAAACTGCAATGTTCATCTGTTTCGTTAATTAATTTTTTCATTACAATAAAATGTTGATCATAATCCCATTTCTCAACAACATAACCACAACTACTTAAATAATTGACTAAAACAATTTCATGATATTTCTTGTCTTGGTACCGATTAAAATAAGCTGAATGTTGCAATTCAGGTATTTCTGATGATTGTAAAACTGGAAATAGAACTGTCAGTATGTACTCGCATAGAGCGTCAGGAATCTGGTTCTTAGCATATCAACGGTATCAAACAGAAACACGGCAAAAACCATCTGGATCATTCTTAGCAATTTTTGATGATAGCATCCAAGTGTCAGACTTTTACGACAGCACAGACGAAGAAGATAACGCTACATATTCTTTAACTTGATTTCTTCTTTTCTTAAAACTGTTGTGCTATGTGACCTACAATAAACTTCAAAAATAACTTACGCATGCGTGAAAGACCTATTCTTTTAAAGCCAACAATTACTCTTCTATTTATACAGTCTTGATATCTATATTCTACTAAAATCTTCGTGTTCTTTATTTTTCTCGTCGATGTCCAGACACTGCTATATCTATCTACAACACGAAATAGAACAAAAAATAATAATGAAATATCTCTCTCTCTCTCCACGTGCTAACTGCCATACTACAACAAAAAAGTTCGCTACAGACGCACAGTATTTCGACAATTGTGCTATATGGGCGCATTTTTGAAAAGCTTATTTTGAAGCCTAGAAAATTCTCTATCTTTCTGTATATAAAACGTTCCGGGTCTGAGGAGATGAGTTCAAGAAATATTTCTTTAGAGCACCAAGATAGGTGAACTTGATGATATTTGTCTAGTATTTCGTTTGCCTAGTATTTCGTCTATTTTACTATGTATGCGCTTTGCTCTAGGACTTTGAAATCGGACGAGAAATTTGCTTAAAACGGTAAATGGCTTTTGTTGAACTGGTGACGAAAAATGAAATGTAATTTGGTTTTCAAAGACACCAGAAGGATTTTCTAAAAATGGGAAGTGTTTGGAAGTGAAAAGGGAAGCATTTCCGATCATTTTCACTCAAAATCATATTGGGCGATTTTCTAGCAGAAACCGTTTCCCGTCCTTTAGTTTTCTATAGAAAAAGTAATTTTGTATAAGATAGTTTCGAAACTGAAGTTTAACTAGTCGATTACTACTAGATATAGAGTATTATTCAGTTATACATAAAAAGCTTGTTTGAAATCTTGAGAGGACAGTCATTTTTGGAGTGAATTACTTCTGTATTTTGAGAATGTGTAAGCTGTGACTGACGGATACATTTTTAAGCATTCGTTATAAGGAAAGAGGAGAATTTGAGTGAGAATTGATATTACTGATGATCTTTCTCTGAGCAATTAAAGCTTAATGCTTCATGAATATTTTAAGATTGATATCCGGTTTTACGCCGTAATTTTCCAAACACATAATCTTGGTACAATTTCTTGTTACTTGGTTTTCTCTTCTTTGTTTGAAAACTGGAATGAGATTAAAATTTAATGCAGGACGGTCCCTCAAGTGTTAGTGAACTTAGTCAGTATGATGATCTGTAAATTGAATGTCATGTCTTCCACCATTTGTCTTTTGGAAAATACAAACAATTTCATTTTAACGCGTATTATCGAGATATCTTGCGAGATACATCAGTCGCATAAATTTCGTCACTATATTTTGACATCGTCAGCACATTCTGAAAATTCCATCGAGATCGCGTTTCTAGTTACTGAGATAGGTTTTTACAAGGGAGGAAGACCTTAACAGTAAATGAATAGTAACATACCGCATTTTAAGTTTTATAGATTAGTTAGAAATCTTCAAACGTCGTTTTTCTGTTAGTGTTAACGAAGATACACTTATAACTAACAACGTACTAACTAGGTATGTAGCATGCGGTGTAATGTAGCATGGTATAAAACAGTAGCATGCGAGAGGGAAGGGGAAGAACCCGACATACGAAAAAAAAAAAGATACAAGAAATGGATGTCACATACATATACATAAGACTAGCTTTAGTTTCTTACTTCTCTAAAAACTGTAACCATTTAACAATAGAAGATACATGTTCATTTAACATCTTTTTTATACGTTTCATGCGGAAAAATTGACCACATTTATTAGCTTTACTCTCTTGGAAATTTTCCCAGAAAAATAAGTCGTTATAAAAAAGGGGACGAGAACAAATCAGTCTCATATACTTTAGAAAGTCTACGAGACAGATACTTTTTAATATAAGAGTCCAGATTTGGTTCGTTTACCACTTCAAAAAGATCGTCCCTTTCCACAAATTAACATCGATGGATTATTCGGAGACTTACACGATATTTTCTATAGAACAATTCTGGTTGGATGCGAGGTAGTAGTGGGAAAAAGGGGAAGATCCAAATAAAGAATGGAAACGAATAAACAAAAAAACAGAGACGTAGCACATTGGTTGATATCCGCCTGTTTCGTTTTAACCATCTCAACTTTACATAAGATTTTTCTATGATTAGTAAACATTTCATAATCGTACGTTTCAGGATAGTTTACTCGTCAAGATAAAACCGAGATATTTAAATTCTGAAACCAGTTCTAAATTCCAGTCATTGAAATTAATTTCCACGGTTGGTTTATTTACTTGTGAATAAAATAACTGTCTAACTGTTTAAGTGGGATTGATTGGTTGTTTCCAGAGGACAGAATATTCGTGAAGTCGCTCACATACTTCGAGCCCGCTCTACTTAAATAGTCTAACATTAATCGTAGATCGACGTATACTGGGGGAGAGATTAAGACTGCTAGACCATCAGCAAAAATGTGTGCTGCATTTGCCCTAATTCTTAACACTAAGTCTGAATGAAACACAATAAAAAGAAATGGACTAAGTGAGTTACTTCGTGGTAGACCCAGATGTAATTCAAAAGTTTTCGAAGTAAATTCACTTAAAATTACATAAGCTTTATAAAATAAAATTTACATAATAATGTAATATAAAATTACATAAGCCTAATTTTCTATGTTGCAGCAGAATAAAATCAACTTTAGTAGAGACAGTGGCAAGCCTAATCTACAGAACTTAACTATAAGTCCTACATGCCACACCATATCGTAGGCTTTTTTGTAATCGAAATATACAGTCAGTGTTGGAATGTTATTAGCCAAATTATTTTGGATTTCTTGGTGCATAGAGAGAATTCTGGTTTGTAGTAGACAGTTTTGCCTAAAACCGGACTGCTCAGGACGAATGATCTTATTTAAATCTGCCCACTTTTTCACTCTTTCTAAAATGATTTTCTCGTAGATTTTTGAATGCGTTCTAACAGAGAAATAGGACGAGTCTGCTCACAAGACGGAACACCTGTCTTCAATTTATTCAAGGTAACGATTTTTGCTACCTTCCACTCTTTTGGGAATGAACCATTTTTTAACCATTCATTAAAGCAACTAGTTCAACACTCTATATAGACCGGAGGAAGTAGTTTTAACATAAAATTTGATATCCCATCTCGACCTGACGATTTTTTTGATTTTAAGTTACGAATATATTTATTTACTTCTAGAACAGAAGTGGGTTGAATTAATTCATTACAGTTATTTAAGTTGATTAAAATTTAATTGTACCCCTCTGCTATTTTAACATCACTCTCACTATTTTTATCTATGTCTACTTGTTGAAACTGTTCCGAGTAAAATTTTCCTAATTCATTCGTTATCTTTGCTAAATCCAACACAATCTCGTTATTTACTATCAGTTTAGAAAGAGGCAACTCTTTAGGCCTATAGATATGAGAGAGGTGGGACCAGAAGGGCGACTCCTTGACCGCTTGACTGTCCTCGATAGAGCCGAGAAATGCGCTCCATCTTTCTGATCTATACTTGTAAATGTCGTTTTTCACTTCCCTTGAGAGCTGTCGAACAATGATTCTGTCTCTCTCATATCTATTATGGTAGTATATATTTCGAAACTTCCTAACTACTTTTAATTTCTTTAAAATGATGACTGGTAGAGCCGATTTACATTTTTCCCGTTTCACCCACACAGTGACTTGATTTTTTAAAAAGCGGATATAGTTTTCATACCATTCAAATGATGACGCCCTCTTTTGTTCCTCCAACCAAAAGTCTTGAAGTAAACAAAGTATGACTTCATACTCTTTCCATAAAACACGAGAAAACTTTGCGTAAATCTGGAAACTTATACCCGCTGATTTATAGGCCGATGGCTAACGGTCGCTCGTCCCATATCTTAACGTCTCTCCGGTTAAACCTACACAATTTAAAAGAATAAAATCTATGTTCCATACTGAACGTCGCGAAGAATTAAAAGTACTTTTTGACGAAGGAGAAATCATTCATTTCAATGCATTTGCAATTCTCCCATAACCGTCCTACTTCAGTACATATACAAAAAGAGATATCACGGCTATATATAAGATTCACGACTTCCAAAGCTCGAGTGTTCCATCCCTGGACATTTTTAGTAGACATCGAAAAACAAAATAAGGTTAAACTTTGTCATCCACTTAAAATTATATTTCGGAGGCTATGCCAAGTTTAGCACACTGTAATAATAAAAAATTAATGAGTCGACGACTCTTACTTCTAACTTCAAGCTTCAATAAAACAATTTCAAATGACGTCAAACAACGAAATAACATAAGTCGTATTAAAACTAAAAGTTTTTACAATCATCTATAAGAAAGCACAAACTTTTGTCAAAGGAACTAATGTATAATTCATGATAATACAAGATTAAATAATCAAAGTAAAATAAAATTAATTTAATTAATTCTAGAAATTTTCTTCCTCAACTTTCGCTTCCACTTTTTCAAACGGTGTTCTGTGGAAACAAAGAATCTGTCTGGTTCGCTCTATTTTCCAAAGCTCGTAACAGAGTCCGATTTTTATATTCATGCTTTGCTGATCTACGACAGTGTGTTACTTCAGAAACCCAAAACTAAATCAGAAAATATTATTTGCATCGATCTTTTACTAAACTTAAAGGATATCTCAAAAACGTCTGATTAAAGAAACCATTGCTTTTTTCTGACGTAAATTTAAAATTGTGACAACATTCATCTACTCAACAATGCACATTATCTAGGTTACAGCATGAAAGTTTTCAGATGGAAGAATACATGATGAATAGAGAAAGAATGCTGCGATGAAAAGAGCATAGAAGGCAAGAAATGAATCACTATTCGAAAATGTTTAAACATTATCTTTCATTTTTGTATTATGTAATAAGAGATCTTTTGATATTTTCATTTAAAAATCAAAAACGTTTTTCATATAGTCAGAAGTGTAAATGGAATTTGTATCTTTTTGATACGTTAGAAGAAACGCAGCATTATATTCACAGGTAGTTATCTATGCCAGATGTACAAGGATAAGTATTCTCTGGTTAATATGCTTTACTTCCGCAAATTGAAATTAAAAGCTTTTATTATATCTTTCTGAAAATAAGATGAGTGAACAAAACGCTTATAACTCTGGAATAAAAAGACCTAGAGACCTGCGGTTTTCACCATTGGAAAGAGCAACTCGTGGGACGTTTATCCATATAGAAAGTAAATTTTTCCGAAGAGACTTTCCCAACAGACCTCGTCCGTTAAAACCCGTAGTACCTCAAAACTAATCGAGAAAAATTTCTGATTAAAATGAACCATCTCCCAGCTCTAGAAGACCTTTCGTTCCCAAGTTATAGAATTTACAAGAGAAGGCTGTTCATCGTCGGCCCAAAGCTATAGAAATAAGGAAAAAAGTAATTTAGGTCTTCTCTTGTAAGTTCTATAACTTGGTAACAAAAAGGTCTTCTGGAGCTGGGCGATGTCTCATTTTAATCATAAATTTACGGGCTACAATCCTAACCCATTAAGAACAAGGTATGGTTATCTTTTAGAGTTTCCGAAAAACTGCTTTTCCAGAAAACCGCTCTATGAAAACCTAAGAGCAGCTGGCATGATGATATTCGGAATCAGGGTAGTCAATAATCTATGACCCACTTGAAAAACAAAAGAAAATTTTTCTCGACTAGTTTTGAGGTACTACGGGTTTTAACGAACGAGGTCTGTTGGGAAAGTCTCTTCGGAAAAATTTTTACTTTCTATATGGATAAACGTCCCACGAGCTGCTCGTTCCAATGGTGAAAACCGCAGGTCTCGAGGTCTTTTTATTCCAGAGTTATAAGCGTTTTGTTCACTCATCTTATTTTCAGAAAGATATAATAAAAGCTTTTAATTTCAATTTGCGAAAGTAAAGCATATTAACCAGAGAATACTTATCTTTGTACATCTGGCATAGATAACTGCCTGTGAATATAATGCTGCGTTTATCTCAAAAAACGCTTTTTCGCTCTGGACGACAGAGGTAGACGCCTGCCTCTAGTGCTTTTTCAGCAAGCCTGCTTGAATTTTTCCATTAATTTCACTTTTATTTTTTGATCGATTTTTATTTTATTTCGTATAACTAACATAGTGTGTTACTGTCTCTTTATTGTTTCTCTCTTAGATTTTATCTACCGAGAGGATTGGCCATTGACACATTCATCGGTTCTGCTTGTTGATCGGCTTGTATCAATTCAATAGTCAACTGACCGCCTCGTACTGACATGGATGGTGTTGCTGTTCCATCCCCTCTAGCACCAACATCAAGTGTGTGTAGACCAGGTTGTAAATAGATGAAATCAGTTTTTGAACACGTGAGTTCACTTGTGGGAAGGGTTAGTGACGATCCACCACCTATTTGATCGACATCTGTAAGCGATGTTGCACCTGGTATAGATTTCCATCGATCAACAGTATTCGGTGTTAGTTGGAAACCATACAGTAGTGAGTCATCAACCATCAGGCGCACGAATGCACGAGTCCAAACCCCACTATAAGTTGTGCAAACGCCATCAAATCGTATTTTATATAACAATGATTGTGTGTGATAGAACTGAGTAGTGAGACCGGGAACTTTTTCAAATATTTCGGATGAATTTTCGACGATAAATGTCAATGGTTGTTGCTGTTTTACATGAATAATGTGTGATTGAATTTTTATTGCGCTAGGTGGCAGAGAAGGTAGACTATGAGATGAACGAATTAATAATAAATAAAATAGAATATAAATATTCGTCATTCTGTTTCTTAATTAAAAAACAACACCGGTCATTTCTAAGTTTAATAAAGTATAATACCACTGTAAAGATCATATTCCTATAACTAAGTTTATTTTCTTCCACACGATATTGTCTTATGCACTTATTTGTCTCTTGTGCTTTATATGTATGGCAGTGCGGAGTCATGACTTATATCCCGAACGGGATATTTATCCCGATCGGCCTATACGATTATCCCGATTGGGCTATAAATCCCGATCGGGATGATTTGTATAGCCTGATCGGTCTATATAATCAATCAATCATTTTTCTGGCCTCCGCTTAACAACCAAATAAAAAACGGACAATGCCATTTGAAAGAGGATTCAAAACTGATTCAGATTCCATGGGGATCGGCT
>CAJNOQ010003883.1:0-18867 GCA_905250885.1 Didymodactylos carnosus
AACGACAACGTTTGAAAATTGTCTTATGTATATTGAACTGTAATAAGATAATAAGATTTATCAAAGGGCAGCTGGTGTATATCAGGTAGCTCCTTCATGCGTATCCATCTAACTCGATCATCGATGGATTTGATTTGTACCCATTTTGACACATATCTAATACGAAGAGAGAGATAAATATGAAAGAGAGAAAGAGAGGACACGAAATGACTTTCTTCACACGATACAAACAGCAAATTGTACATCCATCCATTTTCATGAATTTTTAGAATTTTCTACACTGAACAACTATAGTCTTTCTATAATCTTTGTCTAGCTTTCCCGTACTCGACAGAGCGAAAAGAAAAGAACAAAAAAAATGTTCGGATGATATATGTGAAAGGCGATACATCGTGGACATACTCGAAACCGCGGAGGTGTGTATTGTAACCGGTTTTTTTTATTAAATACAGGAAAAAAATACTGAATCAGATGATGAATCTATATGTGTATCATACAGAACGGATAGTAAACAAGGTATACTTATTTTCAATACTATTTTCAACGTAAATTATTTGTGCCTTTGCATATGTAAGAAAACTAATATTGATACAGTGTTCATTAATAATGTTTTTTTGTCAGTGTGATTTGGTCGACAAGAATAAAATTGCATCTTTATTGTAACGATTATCACTTATCATTATCAGATCGAAGTTCACTAAGATATTCTCATATTCATGGCCATTAAAGGACGAATAACAGAAATTTTTAGCCGACTTAATCCAAGTAAGTATGTGTGTACTTCGCTCTTTGAAGAGGTTCACGGGAAAGGAAAATGTTTGAAACAAATTGTATGCCATAAATTTGTTTTAAACTGGTTTAAAAATTCAGTTTTTGCTTTTTTGATATGATGACATTCAATCAACCTGAACTCTCTGCTGCGATTTACTTTAAAATTTGTTTAATGTAGAACAACAGATGATGAATTAATCACTAAGTTCAGAAGCAATAAATCAGTGTAAATCAAGGTCTTTACCTTTTTGTGCGTATTCAAAACATTCTAATATTTATACTTTGTCGTCTAAAGACCCTGGACTAACCAGTCATAGAAACGTTAGAGAGCATAAACGAAGCATGGTTGTCCAAATCTTTCAAGCCATTATTAAGTCCTACAAGCTGTCACTTGATAAAAAAATATTTTTGTCTCGTCACTCCGTCTTCAAGATATATGACATACATAATCCATAGGTTTCGAAAAATCAAAAATATTGAACTCCTTTTTCTTCACTTTCTCGTGATGTGTTTTATGATATATTGGCTAAAATATTTACTGTTAAGCTAAATGATTTTCACAAATCTATTTTACAAGAAAAAGATGCGCAATACCTCGTAAAAAATAGCATGATCACTAGTATGACCTTTGGATGGGGAAGAGTTGTAGAATGACTTGAAAAATCTAGTTTTTGAAGTCGTATCTTCCTCCCAGACGTTCATTGACTTAACCAAACTACCATATACGTAGGAGAATGTATCTGTTCAATCTGATCATACTATTAGCATAACGAGTAGACCAGTGCTCTGTTCTGATGACCATTTTATCAGTAGCACTGCTTGAATTGCTATAGAAAGATAAAGGACTAATACTATCATAAGTTTCAAAATGTTTAAAACTCTACAATCAAAGTTTTTCTGTTAAAATGGCTTCAAAATCTTGCAACAGCCTAGAATATAAGAAAATCTTGTACACGTGAAGTTTGCTTCCTTCTCAGTCAGCAGACTCTGTTATTTTTGTCTCTAAAAAAACAAAAAAAAATGTGTTTCTTCTTATTCGTAAAAAAAATATTTGTAAACAATATAAACGGACGACAAAATATCAAAACAGCGAAAAGTACACCTTTCTAAATGATATATTATGTAACATAAAAAAATCATTATTGTTTTAAAACAATAAAGCTTTGTGTGATAGAGAAAAAATAAGGATATCGGAGCATAACTGGGCGTTGTTTAGCATAGCTCGGGCACCGATGCGCGCCGATCATTGGCGATGCCAGTGACACATTGCATGCGCACCGAACTAATTATGCTAAATGCTTTTCTGTAATGTAAAACTGCAACATTACAAATTACACGTTAGTAATCGCGCGCAAAAGACTGTATCACAATTTAGTACTGCGTGAATTTGCATCAGTTAAAGGTTGGGATAACGCGGTTATTTGTAGTATGAAATGTGTTTTTGCGCTCCATTTTCCTAACGCGTAATTTGTTACGTTAGTATTGTAACGATATACTGTGATAAAAAAAGGATAAAAAAATATCATGGGTAGTGTCTGCGCTAGACGAAATCTAAACATGCTCGAAATGTATGACGAGTATATTTATATTTTGAAAGTTCAGATCTGAATGCTACCTTTACTATAATTCCACCAAATTTTCTGAAAATTTATTCTTAGTTAACTTTTAGGATTGTAGAAAAAAAAATTTGACCTATTAAATTTGAAATTTTATAGTTGATCTAATAGTTGAGCGTTATTTCTTTTTGTCATTATTATAACGTGTTTGTTCTCAAATTTTAGGATCACAGAAAAGCAAGGATGCAAGCGACAAGAAGGAAAAAAGTTTCGATGATTTGAAAAAAGAGTTAACAATTGACGATCACCGTGTACCATTGCAAGAACTCGTTGAACGTTACCATACAAGTGTTGAGAATGGTTTAACAACAGCAGCGGCTGCCGAAGCATTGAGAGTAAATGGCCCAAATTCTCTTACACCGCCCTACCAAACACCGGAGTGGCTTAAATTTGTACGATTACTATTTGGTGGTTTTTCCGGTTTATTGTGGGTGGCAGCTGTTCTCTGTCTTTTGGCTTATATTATTCAAGTCGTATCAGATCCCACAACACCAAAAGACAATCTTTATCTAGGAGTTGCATTGATTATTGTCGTTGTTATCACAGCCATATTTGCTTATTATCAAGAGGCTAAAGCTGGAAAAATCATGGATAGTTTTAAGAAAATGGTAAGATTGAGATATTTTTAATATAAGATAGTTATGATGTTTTATTCTAATAAAGGTTCCACAACAAGCCACTGTACTACGTGATGGTAAACAAACAGAGATACCCGCTGAGGAATTGGTTCAAGGTGATGTTGTATTTGTTAAAATCGGCAATCGTATGCCGGCTGATGTTCGTATTTTATCATCCCAAAGTTTCAAGGTTGATAATTCATCGCTTACCGGTGAAAGTGAACCATTGGCAAGATCACCAGATTGTACTGACGATAATCCATTAGAAACAAAAAATCTTGCATTTTTCAGTACATTTGCTGTTGAAGGATCTTGTACGGGTATGGTAAGTCTAGTGTTTCTCTTCCGTGTTTGTAACTGTCAAAATAGATTGTTTTAAACAAAAGGTTGTTCGCACTGGTGATAATACGGTCATGGGAAGAATAGCAGCACTGGCATCGGGTCTCGGTCAAGAAATGAGTCCGTTAAATGTTGAAATTGAACATTTTGTACATATTGTCACGATTGGTAAGAAAAACAGTACTCTCCCTTAGAAAATAGAAAACACTATGATTTTCTTCTTAGTGGCAATATCATTTGGAATTATATTCTTAGTTATTCTACTAGCGTTAAAATCTTATTGGATCACTGCAATTGTGTTTGTTATTGTACGTATTAAATATAATAGAATACTTTACAATTTGAATAAACTTGTTTCTGCTGTAGGGTATCATTGTGTCCAACGTTCCTGAAGGTCTCTTAGCTACAATAACTGTTATGCTTGCACTGACAGCTCAACGTATGGTAAAGAGACAATGTTTAGTTAAAAATTTGACAGCTGTCGAAGCTCTTGGATCCGTATCAACCATTTGTAGTGATAAAACAGGAACATTAACTCAAAATCGAATGACCGTTGCTCATATGTGGCTCGACGCAAATATAGTATCAGTTAATTTATCTCATACTCATGAATCTGAAATGGCATTTGACAATCCAGTTACCGATCCTCAAACGGGTGAACAATCAACAAAACTCGCATCAACACGTCCCGGATATCAAGCATTAATTCGATGTGCAATGTTATGTGCAAAAGCAGTATTTAAACCAGACGAAGAAAATATGGCTCAGTCGCCATTACAACGCATTGTGCAAGGTGATGCATCTGAAACAGCTATTTTGCAATTTACAGAAATTGTTGTTGGACAAGTTGAACAATATCGAGCAAAAAATAAAAAAGTATGTTCTGAAAAGTGAAGATTGTTTCTTCTCTGTAGTTTAAATATACTCTCTATTAATTAGGTGTGCGATATTCCATTTAATTCAACAAATAAATATCAGCTATCTATTCATGAAACGAATGATGATGGTGATGAAAGGCATTTGTTGGTAATGAAAGGAGCTCCGGAACGAATATTAGAACGTTGTCAAAAGATATTTATTAATAATAATGAAATTGACTTGAATGATGAATGGAAAGAAAAATTTAATGAGGCCTATATGAATTTGGGTGGTCTTGGTGAACGTGTGTTAGGTTTCTGTGATATGAGATTACCATTAGGTAATTTTCCTCGAGGATTCTCATTTGATCCAGACAATCCCAATTTTCCAATAAGAGGTTTAAGATTTCTTGGATTTATCACAATGATTGATCCACCTCGACCAGGTGTTTCTGATGCTGTTCAAAAATGTAGAACAGCTGGTAAGTAAAATATAAGAAGGTCATTAATAAATTTTTATTGCAACGTTTGTCTAATTTATAGGTATCAAAGTGATAATGGTCACTGGTGATCATCCAATTACGGCTAAAGCAATCGCCAAAGGTAAAGAATATTCTTTGCATATAATTAAGCTTACCTAAGATTAACTATTTTTAGGTGTTGGTATAATAACTAGTGATACAGCTCAAGATTTAGCTAAACGATTGGATATTCCTGTCTCAGAAGTTGATCAAAAAGATGTGCGTTCAATTGTTGTCAGTGGAACGGAGTTAGGTGAATTATCATCACAACAATTAGATGAGATATTAATCACTCATAGTGAAATTGTATTTGCACGTACGAGTCCACAACAAAAATTAATTATTGTCGAAGGGTGTCAACGACAAGGATGGATTGTGGGTATGTTTCAATTAATGATAAAAATACATTGTCTAAACTCGTGTCGTTCTTCTAGGTGTGACAGGTGATGGTGTCAACGATTCACCAGCATTGAAAAAAGCCGATATTGGAATATCAATGGGTAAAATTGACGTGAAGTAATATTTTCTATTCTAAGAAATTTTAATTATATTTATTTAGGAATTTCTGGAAGTGAGGTTAGTAAACAAGTAGCCGATATGATATTGTTAGATGATAATTTTGCTACAATTGTGATCGGCGTAGAAGAAGGCCGTTTAATATTTGATAATTTAAAAAAAGTCATTGCATACACATTTACAAAGAATTTATGTGAATTATTACCATTTCTTCTCTACGTAGTAGCGGATGTTCCATTAGCATTATCGACAATCACTATTTTATGTATCGATCTAGGAACAGATATTGTTCCAAGTGTATCATATGCTTATGAGAAATCTGAAGCCGATATTTTAGTAAGCTAATATGCATTTCGATTTGTCATGTACCGGTAAAAGTTTATTCTTAGTTGTCTATTTTTTAGAAACGTCCGCCACGAAAGAAAACAGATAAAATGGCTACATCTCAAATGGTATCCCTGTGTTATGGTCAGGTGGCAATGATCGAAGCGAGTGGCGGTTTTTTTGCTTATCTTGTAGTATTAGCTGAAAGCGGTTGGTGGCCATCGCGATTACTCGGATTGCGTGAAGGATGGGAGAGTACGAAATGTAATGATTTGAGAGATTCATATGGTCAAGAGTGGACATATGAACAACGGTTAGTAAAGTTTTAATTTAAAAAGGTTTGGAATCTGTTGTTGTTTTTTATTTTTTTATTTCAGACATAATTTGGATTTAAATGCTCAAACATCATATTTTATCGGCATTGTCATCTGTCAAATAGCAAATTTATATGGTCAAAAGACAATAAGACGTTCAGCATTTCAACAAGGAATATTCAAAAATAAATTTATGGTATTTGCGGTTATATTTACAATAGCCTTAGCCTGTGTTCTATTATATGTACCTTATTTGAATCGTGCGTTGAATCTAGCACCCAATCGTTTCTTATGGTGGTTACCACCAGTACCGTTCTTTTTTTATTTATGGGCATTCAATGAATCACGAAAATATTTCATTCGTAAATATCCTGGAAGATTTCCAGCTCGAGAACTTACGTATTAAACGAAAAACTAAGGTTTTATTTTAAACCATTGCAATTTTTTTTTCGCTTTATATGCGTATAATCCGATGTTTGTAAAATATTTTTTCACTTTTTTTTAAACATATCAATAATATTTTTAATTTTAGTTGTATTCTTCGTTTTAAAAAATGAAATATTTACAGCTTATTCAACTGTTTCGACTAACAGTTTCTTTTGTTTCTGATTTGAAATTTGAATAGAAGAAATTTTAATGAAAGCGTGTGTTGAGAAAAAAAACTGAATATAATATAGAAAATGTGTGCATAACATGATGCTTACTGATGGACGTGATTGGAAAAGTATTTGAAACGTCAACGCACATTTCCTCATTGGAACTAACCGACTGATCATTCCATGGAGTAGACCTATCGGGTGGTGCAGAATAAATTAGACTGTTTGTATTTTCAAATTTTCTCCTCCTCCTTATACTTGATTGAGCTAGTTTTTTACCGAAAGATTTTCTGTTAAATTCTCTACAAAAAAATGTATTTACTGTTTTATTGCAAAATCCGAACGTGTAAAATGCCATGAGAAATGGTGAAAAGTACTAAAATGTTGAAAAAATAAACGCATTTTCTCAAACAAAGCGAAATTTTTTCGAATGATTTCGCAAGCATTAAAACACGGTTTCAGTATATTTTCGTATAGTTTCAAATACGCTCTTTCTTTTCGTATAGAGCGAAAATCGCTTGAATCTAAATACCCGGCGTGAAGATTAATTTCTCAGCAATCAAGTGAAAATAGCAAAAGTTGTTACCTTTTTTTTGCGTGGTGGAACAGATTTCTTCGAAATCTTAGAGATGCGATCATAAATGACTAATCATTTGTTTTCAGAATTAAAAAACTCAATCTACATAGATTAAGTTTGACCAAGTTTTATTTGTTTTATTAGAAGGCTCAAATTATTGGTAAAAAATCGTCATTTTTTGAAAAATTGGCAAAAAAATAATGAAATGCTTGCGCCCTCAATTCTAACTAAAAAATTATTTAAATTACAGATGGAAAATAGAACTTTTCGAGGCGTACACGATGGGTACTTCAGCTTTCCTCTCTTACAAACGTTTACGATAAAACAGTAAATACATTTTTTTGTAGAGAATTTAATAGAAAATCTTTTGGTAAAAAACTAGCTCAATCAAGTATAAGGAGGAGGAGAAAATTTGAAAATATAAACAGTCTAATTTATTCTGCACCACCCAATACTTTGACTACATGCATTTATTGATTAAAATTGTAGACTATACCAATAAATCAACAATCATAATAAAAGCGAAAAGCGACAGCCCTAGAACATAAAGAAAAGGAGAACAGGTTCTTAAAACTAGTAGATGCCGCTAGTTTTAGTTTATTCGAAAACACGTTTTTCTGATTTCTCGATATTTTAGACCAATGATAAATCCTACGTCATATTAGTCAGTAGAACCAGGACAAGGCCTTGTCCAGACTACATTCGTTTCTCACTTAAGTATTAAGGCCTTGTCCAGACTACAAAAGTTAAGTGAGAAACTCGTAACCGTATTGGATGAAATAGTTAATTTCAACTTAAGTCGTGTGCTCGACATGACTTAAGTTATTAATACTGAAGTGAGAAAAGAGTGTAGTCGGGACTCCAAGTCATGTCGAGCACACCACTTAAGTTGGAATTAACTTTTTCATCCAATACGATTACGAGTTTCTCACTTAACTTTTGTAGTCTGGACAAGGTCTAAGATTAGATGTGACGGCCGGATGAGACGAAAAAAAAAATCAATCAATCAATTTTCTACTATTATTTGAGTATTTGTAATTATTTGTAATTTTTTTATGAACGAAAAGTACCTCTTGTATAATAGTTGTAAAAAAAGATTTCATTTGTTCTAATCTAGATATAAATATGAGCCGACCATCATCATTATCTGACGACACGGTTATATCATGGACTAAATTACAAACTGACATGCAATCGATTCGTCGTTCGTTGGTGATGAATACGAGCAATTATCTACCAGAAAAATTTCATTTTCGATTATGTTCTGAATTAGCTGAAACATCAACAGTTTCAACTGATCTATCATCATTGTGTACACAATCTTTCAAGTCGATTTCCAATAATCAAACAACAATAAACGCAAATAATTTCCGTCTTTATTATATTGGTACAAATTTCTACGATAATGAAACGAGTTTATTCTTTATTGATTTAGATGAAAAATTTTTACGTCAATCGACCTCATTGCCAGTAATTGATTATTTATCTCAAGCTAAAGCTCTCTTATCATCATCAGATTTCATACGTAATTTGCCAATGAGCAGGGCGGAGCAATTATTAAGAGAACGAATGAGATCTGTTTATACATATTCAATAACCGCCTATACAATAGTTGATCAGAGGATATTGTATCAGGCAAGAGGACGATTTTATTACTATGACGATACGTTAAATGCAAATAAAAGATTAGCAATGCGAACAACGCAAAGTGTAAGTTGTAGTGAATAAGGAGTTATGGAAATAAAATCGATGATCGGTTAATTACTGTCTATAAAACGTAACTCTATTATAGGAAATAGATTTTGAATATCAACCAATTGAAATTCAATTTTTAACTAGTGGGTCACCGATCGATGTCACAATGTGTCCACATAATTCGAATATGATTGGATTTATTCGCAATGATAATATCTGGTGTAAAAATTTAATTAGTCATCAGGAATTACAATGTACATTTGCTCGATTAGGTGTGTTGTTTTTCTTGTTTATACTTAATAGAGATTATCACTATCGTGTATTTTTCAGGTACAAATGATTTTTTACAGGATGTTAAAAGCGCTGGAGTCCCATCATTTGTTATTCAAGAAGAATTTTCACGTTATCGAGGTTATTGGTGGCAACCAAAATGTCATACAAGTAAGAAGCAGTAATAACTATAATATTTGACTATATAACTTTTTCTTCCGCATTAAAAAATAAAAATCATAATTCAATTTATGTAGATGAACAAGTCTATCGTATACTTTATGAAGAAGTGAATGATGAAGGTGTGGATGTAGTATATATTCCAATAATTGAAGAAGATTCGGAAAACATTGAAACGTTTCGGTATCCGAGAGCTGGCGGAAAAAATTCGGAAAGTACACTAAAACTATTAGAAATATATCTAAATGAAAACAATGAGGTAAATGACTAATTTTCTCTTGATTCTCTCTTTTATTATTTTGTTTTCTAATAGATAATTCATATTGTTCAACAACAGCTTTGTATCGAATTAAAGACGATTGTGCCTTGGATCGAGTATCTAGCACGAGCCGGATGGACTCCTGACGGAAATTTGTAAGTAAAAATGAGTAAAATATTTTAATCCAAATTAAAATGGAATAAATTTAGTGTTTGGATTCAAGCTGTAAATCGATCACAAACAAAAAAATGTCTTATCTTAATTCCATTGAATATGTTTGATGATGCAGATAAACAAGGGATCAATAGTAACACTCAACAACAATTTTGTTTCATATTACATGAAGAAATAAATGACATACTTGTTAAAGTAAGACACGTGAAAATTAAAACACAATTTGAGTTTTCAACCAAATCAGCAGCTGTATTGATCGTTTTCTTTCTAACACTGTTTCCTATTTCGATAGGTTCATGATATCCTTCATTTTTTACCGTCATCAAACACAACTCATGTTCGTTTTGTCATAGCGACAGAAGAAACTGGCTATTTGCATCTACAATATCTTGATATTGATCTTCAAGCATCATCTTTTACTGATTCAGAATGTAAGCATCACAAACAAGATATATTTTTCTCATATTTAAGAATAATTATACTAATTTCACATTGTAGATCTCACTTATGCGCGTGTAGTTGAACATGTTCGATTAACTGATGGTGAATGGTGTGTGAACAATGATGAAATTTGGATTGATGAATATAATAAATTAGTTTATTTTACTGGTTTTAAAGATACACCTCTCGAAACACATCTGTAAGTCAAAACTAAATTAATTTCTTTTGTTATCGCTTCGTCGTTAAATTTCTAGTCTACAAATTACAAAAAATATCTTATATTTATCTCTTCTTTTAGTTATGTAACATCGTGGTTATATCCTACAAAACTGAATCGATTGACCGTATCAAATTATTCTCATACCGTTACATTAAATAAGGTTAAGTAAGCACAGGATTTGAAATTATTTTGCCGTTTATTCGCAATCAACATTCACTTTTTTTCTGATTTTAGGAAACAACTCTGTTTTTATCTACGTATAGTTCTCTGACAAATTCTCCACAAATCAATCTGTATATGTTAGAAAATATTCAATCAAACATCGATCTCATTACAGTAAAACAAATTGGAAGTCTTTTGCCATCACATGGTAAGCAAAATTTGATGAATTATTAATATTCTGATGTTATCATCAACAGGCAGATGCTGATCGAATATCGTAAAATGTAAACCTGTATTTTTGCGATTCTATTATCAAATGATAGACGGGTCTTATAAACTAATCGATGTATAGTCGAAGTAATGAAGTGACAGCATGACAAGATTGCAATGACTTTTTTTACTAACGGAAAACAATGTTATTCATATTCTAGATATTTCTCGACAGGACAGTGACAATATTACTCCAGCGTTTTGGACACCTGTAACTCCACAGTATCAATGGAGTAAACAGGAACTATTTGAGTTTCAATGGGACAATGTGATTATGTATGGTATTATTATGAAACCAATAAATTTTGAAACTGGACGACAATATCCGACCGTTTTACAAATTTACGGTGGTCCTGAAGTATCCAGTGTCCGAAATCTATGGTCAGGATATCGGTAGGGAACATGGAGGTATTTTTCATTACTTACATTTTAATGCTATGGTTTATAGAGACATTTTTGAAAAAAAAATTTTTTTCTTCTCTTGTAGTGCATCCAAATGTCATATTTTGACACAAATGGGTTTCTGCGTTGTGATGATTGATAACCGTGGAGCAGCAAATCGTGGAGTTAATCTTGAGGCAGGTCATTTAAAATATCGGCTGGTAAGGTGAGAATTCTTATGTTATACCGATAATTTCTCGTTTATTTTATTCTTATTTATCATTATTTCAAGGGCCAAGTTGAATTATTGGATCAAGAATATGGTTTAAGATACTGTGCACAAAAATATGATTGTATCGATTTAGATCGAGTTGCTATTCTTGGTTGGTCGTACGGAGGATATTTAGCCTTGATGGCTTTAGCACAAATGCCAAATCTTATCAAAGTCAGAGTTCTTTATTTGTACTATTCTGTTGATATATACTCAAAAGTGTTGTAGATTGCGATTGCTGGTGCACCCGTGGTGTCTTGGAGACTGTATAACACTGGTTATACTGAACGTTACTTAGGTTTACCAAGTGAAAATGAAGAACAATATTTAGCGTCAAATGTTTTAAATTATGTCTCATCGTTTCCAACCGAGTATGTTAAACTGTATTTATTTCTAGTTGTTCGTAAAATTTCGTTTATTTTTTCGCAGAGAAAATCGTTTAATGATTATTCACGGTTTAAATGATGAAAATGTTCATTTTGCTCATACGAAAACGTTGATCAACAAGTGTGTGCAAGAACGAAAACCTTATATTTTGAAAGTATGCCTATGTTTTAAGTAGTTCATATCGTTTTTTTTATATATTCAAACTGATTATCTTGCGAAATAAGATATACCAGTTGTTTATGATTTGTTTTCTCTTATATTGAGGTATATCCTAGTGAACGTCACGGATTTAGGAACATTGATTCAATGGAACATTTCGAAGTTACACTTTTATTACATCTTTTAAAGTATTTATGAACTTAGCATACAACAATTTGATGAATAAACCGGAGAGAGTTTTGTAGAGTCCGAAATCATCCTATGTTTGTTGATTATTGCATTTATAATTTTTTATATTTGTTGATGAGAATATGATACTTGAATTTTTCTAAAGCGCTTTTTTTTCTATGTTTGTCTTTTATAATCATGAGACAATATGTTCTTTTTGTATTCCCTGCTCGAGTTTCAATACACTTGTTATTTATTATTTTTTTCTAAATAAATTTGTTAAACGTCATTTTAGTTAATATAGGAACAATTTGGAAATTAAAAATGAACAATGTTAAAACGTTAGAGATATCAACGTTTACTTATATTTGTAGAATAATATTTCGACAAACTGGCCTCCCACTCCGCATCTTTCATCTTTTTTCACCTTTTGACGATCAAATTCGTTATTGCTGGTTCATTCGGTTGTTCATGTCATCACTTCTACTTTTGACTTCTACTAGTCGTTAAGCTCGGGTTCGTCAATCAAGTTAGACTAGAAACTCTCTGGCCCATAAAGAATGGCGGTCTCAGTATTTTGTGAGTATCTCATGCAGTTTTTATCGCTCAGACTTCGCCTTTTTTTTGAAAAGATTCCCCATTCAATTCTCTACAAAATAGTGTGAAAAGAGTTTCTACAAAATAGAACCGTGAAACGCTATCTGGTGAATATTGGCATGCTCTGAAAATGCCCTTTTTCAAAGTATGTCTTACCGTTCGTTGCGTTTCACGTCACCATATGACTAGATATAGAAAGATTGAAGATGTCAGTTTGTAGCTCTTGAAAAGCCCTATCAGCCGAGCGATGATAGAAAAATTCTGACTTTGAAACGTGTATAAACAGAACGTATTTCTTTTTTCTCACATTAATGTTTTTTGGATCTGTTATTGGATTTCTCCGTAACCTTCATGCGGTTAGCTCAAAACGTAACTTCTCACAGTCGAATCTTTGCCAGTTCGAAGAAAAATGCTCTTGACTTTGTCGGTGTTCAGTTATTTTTGGCAACAAATTGTGCATGAGAACAAAATGTTGAATTATTCCAGCTCGTTTTTCAAGGCAAACTGTCCCTGAAATCTCGTAATACTATCCAAGCGACTCGTTTCAAGTGCCATGAGAAAGAGCATACTTGGAAATAGCGAGAAATGTGCACCACAGTGATTCGGGACTTTATTAGTCAGAGGGAGAAAAAAATTAATATTGTGAAAACGTGCGTTTGAAAACAGGCCTTTTTGCACTCTAAATGCAAAACGGAAATGCCTTTCGAATGGTCGCAAATGCAAATACCCCATTTTGATTTTGTACTACGAAGCATTCTAATCACATCCATTTCTTGTATTTTACTATTTTCTAGTACTTTGAGATGTGCTCTTTTTTGCGCACTACAAGAAAAAGTTTACTCTCAACGAGTCCGACGCGTAACTATAGTATTTGCTGCCGCGTTGAAAGATCGTGCAGGTCGAGTTTTTGTGGTGAGCCTATGGCACCGATAAGTACCAATTTTTTTAATAGTGTAGCTGTTTGATAGCCGAGGCCTCAAGCTTTAGACAAAAAAAAGTTCTTCAAAAAAGGATTGTTTTGGGTCGAGTTATGAAGGTTTCAGAAGAAGGAATAAAAGCACGAATTGAAAAGAGTGGTTTTTTCAAAAAGTAGAAAAAAACTAATCTCGACATATGGTACACACAACATATGATGATGATATATGAACTTCTCCTTTAAGTTGAAAAGTTTTTTTAAAAAGTGTTTCTAGCAGAGAATTTTAAGCTGTTTCGAACGGTCGACACAGGGTTTTTTTTATAGCTAAAGTATATTCGAGAAACATGAAAGAAATTATTTATAGCCTGGAAAGTTGTAACTTTCGGAGGCTTTTGCTTTCGTTCGTATAGTCCGTCATTTTTTAATGCTGAAAAATTTGTTTATACCTAGTTTTGTAGAGAATTAAATGACGAATCTTTAAAGAAAAGTTTGGTCCGATTAGATGCAAACTGACCGAGACACAGTGGGTGCAAAAAAGTTCGTTTCTTCCTGCCACACCCGTTATAATACAAAATCAAAATAAGGTATTTGCGGCATTTTCAGAGCATGCCAATATTCACCAGATAGCGTTTCACGGTTCTATTTTGTAGAAACTCTTTTCACACTATTTTGTAGAGAATTGAATGGGGAATCTTTTCAAAAAAAAGGCGAAGTCTGAGCGATAAAAACTGCATGAGATATTCACAAAATACTGAGACCGCCATTCTTTATGGACCACCAGTTGAATCCAGTTACATAAATCACACATTTATGAAACTTGTAAAACGTTTCATAAAATTGTGAGTTATGAATGAAACTGCACTTATAAAAACAGGATAATCCCGAAATACGCCTAACCGTATTTGAGGGTGGTAAATACATATTATTCTTTTAAAGAGAGAGCAAGCCTGCCGCAGTATGAAGATTGAGTACATGCTGATGTTTTAAATATTACTCTGAGGGAAACCATTTGTTCCACAATCCAATGTGGCAGTCTTGTAAAGCGCAAAAATGAGCTTAAAATGGAGTCTCCAAATTATCGATAACTGAGGGTTTCCGCACTCCCCTTATTGCATGGTCGTATATAACAAAACAAAAACGTATATTTTGTGGCCATGTATTTTAATATTCATTTGAACATATAATGAATTGTTTTTTATTGTAGTTATCCTGTTTATATCGCATCTTCTATACTTATAAGAACGTAAAATGTAGGTAGCTATAGTCGTCGCTATGGTTACCGAGACACTGCTTGCCTTCTTTTAAAGTCATAGAAAGACATCAGTCAAAATCGATGTATTTGGACGAGGCCGCTCTTATACTGCTAAGTAGATGTGGCGCCCTCTTGCTGTACGTTAAACATGTTAGTCATCTTGTGTTATGTGTAAAGAATTACGTAAAACTATTCGTGCTTTGCCATACAGTTGTGATTACCCAGACGGATGAGTCATAGTCTTCCATGTTGAATTTTTACTTGTGCATCATTTTCTTGTTGTTTATAGAATAAAAAAACTAAATTGAAGTGAAACTGAACTTAGGTACTTAGCGTGGGATCTGAGATTTCCAAGGATGTCGTTTCTAACCTATCTAAATTCGCTGGATGCTTAAATAATTTTAACATGCGTACGAAAACTAAAATTTAAAATTATTTTTTTATATCACATTTACTGTGATAGTAAGAGATGACTGCTACCGACAAGCTTCATCTGCAGCACTTGAATTTTGTATTTATTTGTGTGATTGTTTGAAATTATTTCAGATGAGAAAAAATCCAAACTTTTGAGAAAGTAGAAACCAAAAAATGACTTTTCTATATTCCAGTTAGTATAATATTTTCCTTATGTAATATCTCGTATGGATGATTTTAACATACAAAAAGAGTATCACGCTCGTGCTACCCAATATATTCGTCAAGCACTTGAAAATGATGAAAAATCAGGTATGTATTTATTTACCTCAAATTATCCTCTGTGATGAATATTACGTGTGTTTGTTGTTTTATTTTTAGAAAATCATGAATTAGCAATTTTATTATACAAACAAGGTATAAAAGAATTGGAAAAAGCTGGCAGTCTTATAATTGATTCAAAAGGTACAAATGACTAGGCAAACATGAACGTACAGTAATCACTCATCCAGCTCTAAATTTTAGATGAACGTGCTATTGATCTTAAAAATAAGATGAACAAGAACCTTGAGATGGCACGTGAACGAGTTGAAAAACTACGTAAGTTAACATGATGAACTAAACTTTCTCTTGGTTTATTATATGTTTTTTTACAGAAACAACTCTTCAACTGGACAAAAATGATCGCATGTTGAAAAATGCTTCGGGTGGACGAACCGGTGCTACAAAGATTCAGTTACCATCTAAAAATTTTGTTACACCTCCTCGGGTATGAACATCTTTGATAGTGGGCAAAAAAATTCGTTTGTCCTTTCCAGTTAGAGATATACTTTTGAAATATTTCTGAATTTAGTCAAAGATTGGAAGAGAAACGTATACTAAAACGAATGCTACAATAGTTTCAGCAAAAAAGACGGTGATTAGTAATAACATTGTGTTACGAACAGTTTTATTGCATGCAAAAGAATTAACACATCACATCAGCTCATACACACTTTGTCTACTAACTTACTCAAACTAATTATTTTACTTTGTAAATAGCCTACATTTTTGAATTATTTCAAGTCCAGTTGTAATTCTACAATATTTTACAAAGTGAAAATTTTCCCACTTTTTAATGTCCTTACATGTAGGCATAAAATTTGTATCATTGTTTCATTCTATGTGTTGAATAATTTGAAAATTGACTAGTGCAGTTTTAGGTCAGATTTTGGTTACTATATTATGTTTTAGCGTTCTACCTAATAGTTCTAAAAATCAGTTTTATGTCTTCTTTTTCGTTCTAGACAGAAAAAAAAGCAGTTCCATCAACAAGACCACGTACTGCATCCGATAATGATGCCGCGAAAGCCGCAGCTGTTTCACAAAAACGTCCACTATTAAAATTACCTAATGTCGAACCTAAATTGATTACCTATATCCTTGACGAAGTGGTGGAAGACAAGCCGAATGTCAAATTTACTGATATCGGTAGATGCATTGCGTGTAACGAACAGAAATATACCTAGAGGACAATTATTTGTTTTCTATTTTAGCTGGTCAAGAGCGTGCGAAACGCGCCTTAGAAGAAGCCGTTATTCTTCCTGTATTGAGACCTGAGGTAACATGTTCCTGACATATTTTTTTTGCTCCATATAAACGTATCATTATCTGTTTCGAATTCAGCTTTTTACTGGTCTTCGAACACCTGTTCGTGGAATACTATTATTTGGACCACCGGGAAATGGAAAAACAATGCTTGTATGATATTGATGAAAATTTTAAAAAGTTTTTATTTGCTTTATTTTGCTTTGCTTTTTTTAAATGGTAAAGGCCAAAGCCGTAGCCAGTGAAGCAAAAGCACGTTTTTTCAACATTAGTGCATCAAGTTTAACATCGAAATATGTATGTATGATAAGTTTTTTCTATTCTTGCTCTCTTAATTTATTTTATGTTTGATTTAGGTTGGAGAAGGTGAAAAGCTGGTTCGTGCACTCTTTGCTGCTGCGCGTGAACTTCAACCATCAATCATATTTATTGGTGTGTTTTGTTTATGTTGATCAAAAGTTAATAATAGATATTTTAAATTTGTATTATTTAGATGAAATCGATTCATTATTGAGTGAAAGAAAGGAGTCTGAACATGATGCAATGAGAAGATTGAAAACAGAATTTTTAATACAATTTGATGGGGTAAGTGTCGTACATGAATTGCAGTATGATTAATATTGTACATATTTATTGTTTCTGTTTAGGTTCAAACAAACAGTGACGATCGTATACTTGTACTAGCAGCAACAAATCGCCCATTTGAATTAGATAATGCCGCACTAAGGTACCATTATTCCTAAACTTTATTGTAAGAACTACAGTAGCATTTTTGTTCTTTTTATTCAGGCGGTTTCCTAGAAGAATTTATATTCAACTACCAGATCGAGAAACACGTAAACATTTATTAAATCATTTATTAGCCACACAGGAACATGATCTAAAATCAAGAGATATAGATTATATTGCCAGGTAAATTGGCATTATTTTTTCGCTTGAATGTTGTGCACAGAGATAAATTTTCAAATTTTACTCATCCAGAAATGAGCGACGATACTAATGAACATAAAATCGATGCATTTCTCATCCAGATCGGTACAACTCTCGTATTGTTATAAATAGAAGAATTGGTTTACTAAATAAATTGAACTTAGTGGTTCAAAATACGTACCTTGACTTATACACGAGCAATTTAATATTAAAATTAAATTTAAAATTATATCTTGTTTTTTGTTTAGTGGAACGGATGGTTATTCTGGAAGTGACTTAACAGCTTTAGCCAAAGATGCGGCAATGGGTCCCGTACGAGAATTTCGTGTTGATGAATTGAAACAGTTAAGTTTACGACATATTCGACCAATATCCATACAAGATTTTATACAATCAATAAAAAAAATTCGTCAAAGTGTTTCACCTGATACATTAAACACATATATCAAATGGAATAGAGAGTACGGAGATTGTGGAAATTAAACTCAATATTTTTTTTTTATTGCTCAATTAATACAGTACCCGTCAAAAGTAGCGACCCTCTGTAACTCAAGAACCACGATAGTTAGGAACTTCTAATGTTGTGTTCTTCATAGCTCTTACCAAATGCTGATCACCCACCAAGTTTGGGCCTGTTTTACTAGATGGTTCGTGTGATATAAGCGATTTATGTCTTTTTCGTAAAATATCAATAGCTCTTGACCTAAGGGCGATGAAAATATTTTCTTTTTGCTAAAATGTAGCCACAACTCTACTCTATCTACAATATAATATTTTGTGAGTTGGCTGTTAGTGTAGCCAGTGTAATACAGCTATTTTACGGGCGAAGTCTCTGAAAATGAGGTTCTGAGATATAAGGTACTTTCCAAGAAAAATTCATAGCTCATTCTAGGAACATCATTTTCAGGGACTTCGCCCGTAAAATAGCTGTATTACACTGGCTACTAACAGCGAACTCACAAAATATTATATTGTAGATAGAGTAGAGTTGTGGCTACATTTTAGCAAAAAGAAAATATTTTCATCTCCCTTAGGTCAGGAGCTATTGATATTTTACGAAAAAGACATAAATCGCTTATATCACAC